>MJUU01045482.1:12041-37993 GCA_002080025.1 Modiolus philippinarum
TTTCTCATATGGTCTCTAAAAAGTTTATTCATGTCTTCATATGCGGCTAAACGAGCCTTTTCGGAGCCGTGTCCTCCTTCCATCAACTCTTCTACTTTCTTGGTGTATTCTGGTTCGAGTTTGTCAAATGTTCACGATCAGCTTCCATGGAGACTCTTGGTCTTCTTCATCGTCAGTGCTTTCGTCCGTGGACTCTTCTGACGGATTAGAGTCGTTACTTTCTTCGTTGCTAATACGTTGGACTCTGTATCCGATTCAGTTGGCGAAGTATCTTCCATGTCGTGTTTCTGATTCTTGTGGCGAACAAGATTGAAGTGACGATTGGTCGTATATTCACAAAGGTCGCATTGATACATTATAGACGTCTTCCTCTCTCTGGATTCGAAGAACGAATGACGATATTTTACAGAGCAAAGCTTTAAATAGGGTCAGATTGGGAATGTCGCTGCTCGCGTGCACGTTTCACTGCTCGTGTGCTCATTTCGCTGCTCGTGCTGCTCGCGCACTCATCTCGGGAATATTGCTGCTGCTGCTGCTGCTGGGTGGTGTGGGATATTGCTGCTGCTGCTGCTGCAGCCGTTGTGCGGTGGGAAGAACGACAAATTCGCTGTTTAAGAGTATGTTCACGCTGCTCGTTTTCACTGCTCGCGTGCTCATTTCGCTGCTCGTACTGCTCGCGTGCTCATCTCGGGAATATTGCTGCTGCTGCTGCTGTTGTGCGGCGGGAAAAGCTACATATTCGCTGTTTAAGGGTATGCTCGCGTGTTCATTTCGCTGCTCGTGCTGCTCGCGTGCTCATCTCGGGATTTCAGCGGTAAGTAGTGGTGGTGACAAGTGCCTTGTATCTTGTGGTTGGAAAAAAGACATCACAAGAGTTTTTATTATTTTTATTTATTTTTTTTTATTTTTTTATTTTTTTATTATTATTATTATTTTAGTACCAGTCCCCCATTCCCTAACCCATGACTGCTTCATGACGGGGAAAATAAAATATGTTTTTATGTAAATTAGTGTATTATTTAATGCCGAATTGAAAGAAATCATACAAATAATGACAAAAAATTAATAATGCACAGAACGGGTGAAAACAATAAATAGGTGCAAAAGCTGGGGTAACGTTAGGACAAAACAAGACATGGACTCCATGGTACACAAAACAAAGGGGGATAACTGAGACAAAAGACAAAAGGATAAAAGAGGTGGAACAAATCAATACCAATGCAACGGTAGGGGTTAAGGTTATATGTAAAACAAAAGTACAGAAAATACATAGAAAAAGTTAAGGCACTGGACAATGAACAATTAAAGAATAATAAAATTCAGATAAAGTACAAATACAAAGAACAAGATTTATATTCGCAATGGTTATGCAAACAACACGAGAGAAGTCATCAAAACAGTTAAAACAATACAAAAAGTTTTGGTTAAAATACTGAACCCGGTTGCCCCACCCCAACCGTCACACCACTCTCACACCATTTCGCTACGCTCACGGTGCTCTACGTTCGTGACGCTTGGAAGTAGGGTTTTTGGATGGCTATATAAGGAAAATGGGCGTGGTTAATTAGCTCATTTGCATATTTTATTAAATTTAGCGATTTAACATGGGCTGAATGGGATCTAAGGTGACCTGCTCTACTACTAACACGCTTGGTCAAAATCTCACAAGTTTCATTTATGCAATGTTTAAATTGAATCCATTCAATGGTTTCCATGATATCTTTGTATGCATTTCCCCTTAGGTCCAATTCATTGCTGGCAGTCATGTTGGATGATGGATCGGCACTGAAGTAACAACCCTTGGTCAGCTTCTCATAAGCAAAGTTTAGATTAAATATATTAAGCAGTTCTCTAGAAGAGGATCTTTTGTTAAATTAAGTTTACAGCTGGTGACACTTGGTCAGCACCTGACAGGCATCAATCATGTCGTGTTTGATTTAAATCCATTCAGCAGTTCTCTAGAAGATCTTTGTGTGGATTTCCCATAGGGTCCAATGCTTTCGGTCATGTAAGATGACAGATTGGCACCAAAGTAATAACACTTGGTCAGCACTTCAAAAACATCATTCATGCCAAGTTTGGTTCAAATCCATTCAGTGGTCCTAAAGTAGAAGTTCTTTGTATGCATTTTCCCATATGGTCCAATATTAAGAAATTATGATCCCCGCTGGGGGCCATGTTGGACAATGGATCAGCACCAAAGTAACAAACTTGGTCAGCACCTCATAAGCATGATTCATGCCAAGTTTGGTACAAATCCATTCTGTGGTTTTCAAGAAGAAGTTCTTTGTATGAATTTACCCATTAAGTCAAATGATAAACTTAGCTCCCTGCTGGTGGCCATCTTGGAAGCGGTCGGAAAACTTGAACGTGTTCAATAAAATAAGTCCTTAACATGCTGAACATTTTTGCAATTTAAACTTGACCTCTGCCTTAAAGCGTTTTTGAATTATAGGACCACAACTCAAGTATAGGTACTTGGATTTTCTTCAAAATTTCAGTATGAGTAGATCTTGTCATGCTGATTATTTTTATCCCAAGTCAGATTATGATTATGGTTTTTGATTTATTTGCCCAAAACTGTAATTTACCCCTATGTTCTAGTTTTAGTAACGGCAGCCATGTTGTTTGACCAATGACATACAAAATAACAAATTTGAAACTAGATACCCTAGTGATGATTCAGTTAAAGTTTCGTTCCATTTTACCCAGTGGTTTCAGAGGAGAAGATTTTTGAAAGTAAGCTAACATAGCCAGGTGAGCTAAAAAAAAAAAGCAAATCGATCATAGGTGATTCCAGATAATTGTTTTTGGAGAGAAGTTCGTGACCTTTTTAATATCCAATGAGATCGCGAGATCAATTTATCTACACTTTGATCTCCTATAGAATGAAATAGACGAGAACATTATTAGAATTAGGGAAACCGCCTTTTTTTATCAATGCGTGCCAACTAATTTTTGAGCCCAAAACGGTAAGACCACTTTTTGAAGGTTCAATTACAGCATGCAATTCAGTTGAAATGTTGTTTCAGTTTAAAATACATAAAGTTATTTTACACGGTGATTTGGTTTACTATTATTTCCAAACTAAAATCCCATTTTATCATTGTTATCATTTCTTTTAACAATGCACACGATTCATCAATATCAAATAACTTGTTCAGTAGCTTAATTATGATGCCAAATAATTAATCCGACTAAGTGTATCACATGGTATTGGCTATAAAATCGCTGTCTTTTTCAAAGATTGATTTTACTGATAGGAAGTTCACGTGCATTACTGTTAACACCAAGGTGGTTTTTTTTAAACTGTGATATAAGTCCCTGATACAGCGATACATGGCCACTAAACTTTACATAGTTGACTCCTGATTTTGTTGGAACTGTTTTTAACAAACTGAAAAGGTTCACGGTTGCAATTACTTTAAGACATTTGGAGAAAATAAAATAATTCTGTGTTGACAGTTTTAAAAATGGTACCTGACAGACAAGATGAATTTCGATACGTTTTTTTTTACTCATATTTTGTACATGTACATATTTCCATGATTACTCACATTGAAAGTTTAGTTAATATCAGAATATTCAAATTCGGTAAAATATGATGTAAAATAGATTGGCAGTAACACATTCCAAACCGGTAGTCCATCTGTTTATCTGTATGGTTGGCAGACGCTGGTTTTATCTGTGAAATATAATTATTAGTGTTGACAATTTTTTGTGTTTCCTCATATTGAATTAATCAAAATCAAAGTTTCATAATTTGAGAAAAGAATCCCTTCATTTGCTTACAAATCAATTTCATTTCTTGAATATGTTATTATTTTAAGGAAATCTTGAACTTGATTATGCTTTATACATTTATTCACAAATGAAATTCCCGGCACCTGAATCGGTTTTCAGGAGCTTCGGCTACAGAGCTGCCGGGCGCGTCCCCAGTTGGTGGATAGGGGAATGTCCTGTCTATGCGGAGTAGTCAGGTCATAACACGGAAAGTCTGACCGCGAACTATTGGAGGCAACCTGTGTGGAGAAATGCCACGCTCCATGCTGTATAAAGACCTCTTCTATATTGTCTAAAGAGAGCAGAGTAAATGGGACTCGTATAGAAGGCTAAATCTACCCATCTCTCCCCTTTCCATTGGCAATCAAAACTCGTCGTCCTTCCACTTTTGTTTCTTTCTTCTCTTACTTATATTTTTGAATTGATAACTTTGTTCTCGTCTTGATATAGCTGAAATATTGCTCACTGGACGTTAAACTCTAAATAATCAATTAATCATCTTAAGTTCCTTTATGTCCTTTTTAGCTCACCTGACCCGAAGGGTCAGTGTGAGTTTTTTCCATCACTTCGCGTCCGTCGTCTGTTGGTGAATTTTCACATTTTCATCTTCTCCTCTGAAACCACTGAAGCAAATTCAACCAAGCTTTACAGGAATGATGTATGGAAGGTCTTTTACAAAGATTGCTCATTTCGTTCCAATCCGATAAAAAATATGGCCGCAAGCGCTGAACTTAGGTTCAACATTGGACCCTATGGGAAAAAAATTCATCTTCTCCTCTAAAACCGCTGAAGCAAATGAAATCAAACGTTACAGATATGATGTAATAAAGGTCCTTAACAAAGACTGCTAATTTCGTTTGGATGTGATAAAAAACATGGCCACCACCATGGAACTTAGTTTAACAATAGACCCTATGGGAAAATCACATTTTCATCTTCTCCTCTGAGACTCAACCAACCTTTACAGGAATGATGTATGGAAGGTCCTTTACAAAGATTGATCATTTGGTTCTGATCCGATAAAAAACATGGCCACCAGCGCGGAACTTAGGTTTAACATTGGACCCTATGGGAGAAATTACATTTTCATCTTCTCCTCTGATACCACCGAAGCAAATTCAACCAAACTTTACATGAATGATGTACTAAAGGTCCTTCATGAAGATTGATTATTTTGTTCCGAACCAATAAAAAACATGGCTGCCAGCGCAGAACATAGTAACATTGGACCCTATGGGAAAATCACATTTTCATCTTTTTCTTTGAAATTGCTGAAGCAAATTCAACCAAACTTTACAGGAATGATGTACTGAAGGTCCTTAACGAAGATTCCTCATTTCGTTCCGATCAGATAAAAAAACATGGCCGCCAGCATGGAACATAGTTTAACATTTGACCCTATGGGAAAATCACATTTTCATTTTTTCCTTTGAAACCTCTGAAGGAAATTCAACAAAATTTTACAGGAATGATGTACTATAGGTCCTCAACAAAGATTACTCATTTCGCTCTGATCTGATAAAAATAATGGCCGCCAGCATCGAACATAGTTTAACATTGGACCCTTTGGGACAAATCACATTTCATCGTCTCCTCTGAAACCAATGAAACAAATTCAACAAACCTTTACAGGAATGATGTATGGAAGGTCCCTAACAAAGATTGCTCATTTGGCTCTAATTCAATAAAAAACATGGCCGCAAGTGCGCAACATATTTTAACATTCGACCCTATGGAAAAATCACATTTTGATCCTCTCCCTGAAACCACGAAGCAAAGTCAACCAAATTTTACAGGAATGATGTACTAGAGGTTATGAACAAAGATTGCTCATTTCCTTCCGATCAGATAAAAAACATGACCACCAGCACCAAACATAACATTGATCTTCTCCCCTGAACCCATTGAAGCAAAATCAACCCAATTTTACAGGAATGATGCACTAAAGGTGGTCCTAAACAAAAATTACTCATTTCGATTTGATCCAATAAAAAACATGGCCGCAAGTGCGGAACATGGTTTAACATTGGACCCTGTGGGAAAATTACATTTTCATCTTCTCCTCTGAAATCACTGAAGCAAATTCAACCATACTTTACAGGAATGAGGTATGGAAAAATTTCTCATTTAATAAGATCTGACGGAAAACATGGCCTCCAGTAGAGAACATATTTTAGCATTGGAACCCAGTCATCATCTTCTCTGAAACTATTTAATAAGCAAATTAACCAAATGCATAATAAGTCCTCTTAAAAAAATTACTCATTTCAATAGGATCAGACGAAAAACGGGTGCTTATGGAGAACAAAGCTAAACATTAGACCCCATTGGTGAAAAACATCATTTTTGGTCATGCATGGTATAGAAGAATTTTGTCAGGTGAGCGATACAGGCTCAGTCTCTGAGCCTCTAGTTTCTCTAACATCTACAGTAACTATTTATCACCCACTTTACATGTTATATGTTTCTCAATATATAACAGAGAAAATTTCATAAGTACATTGTATGCTTTCCCTTGTACCTTATCCGATTTTTGAAGGATATGCTTACCTTTCCGGAGCACTTGAAGTCATTCCTATTTGAGAGTTCACACTGTTAGTGCTTTAGTTTTTTAGTGCTTTCTGCATGAATTCATAACAATGATTTAAAAGAATCTTAGTCATTTGTTCAATTGAATTTAAAAAAAAGTCACTTCCACCAACAAATAAACTATTATACATAAAGTTCAAAATTGTGAAAAAAAAAAACATCAGATTTAAAGGTTAAAGCACATCGACCCAAGATTCACAAAACACAAACCCACCACCGTTGCGATAGATGATCACCTTAAAAACACTGTACTGCAATCCAAATAATCCCGACAAATGTCCTTCACAGTAAGTATTTTGAATAGATATATCATGATAAGGAGTTGTATTTTTGGCAAATACCCCGACGCGGGGCGATAAAATTTCCCGAGCCTGAAAGGCGAGGAAATTTAGACGCAAGACTTGTATTTTTTGGCAAATATCCCCGACGTTCATTATATATCTGTTTAATTACACCGAATGTCTCTATCATTAAAGCACAAAGGTGACTCCGGGACAAATACCATGATGGAGGGGTATTTGCCAAAAAATACAACGGCTATTAACCAATCAGAACACAGCTTACTTGCATAAGGTGTAATTATCATACAAATATTTACTTTGAAAAAGGTAGCGGACTGCTCAGTACCCATTCTCGCCACATGACAGAGAAGATGGATATTATACAATTATGGCACTTCTACAAGATCAATATGGGGTTTAACGGAGCAATTAAGTAATATTGAACGAGGGTTTACCCGAGTTCAATATAATCTTATGCGATCCGTTAAACCCCGTATTCACTGGGTAGAAACATCGCGGGCGTGGTATATTTATTGTGGGTGTAAAATAGGTGTGGCATGGAAATGTCAGTCAAAGCAAGTCTGCAATATGATGATTTATCATGATCAACTATGCAGTATGATGTTTTTTGAGCAAGTCTGTTTTACTTTATACATAGAAATAAAAGTACAGATATAATATCTTCAATGTGGTAAATTGACGATTTAAAAAGTCTCATATTTATACCCCCGCTCCCTATCGCGGATAGGGGGTATACTGTTTTCAGTCTGCGTGTGCGTGCGTGTGTGTGGGTCCATCCAAAACACATTTTCGTCGCATTTATCTCAGCAATGGTAAAAGGAACAGATCTAAAATTTTGTCACAAGCTTTGTATAATCATGCCATATTGTGGGATGCATTTTTGGACCAATCAGAATACTACTTTCTGCCTACCGACCAAATGGTCAATTTTGACACTTATAACATTGTAGTGTGAATTTTCGTCAAAGTTTTCTCAGTAATGGTAAGTGATTCAAAGCTGAAATTTTGTCAGAAGCCTTGCATGGTCATGCTATATCGTGGGATGCGTTTTCTGACCTGTCAGAATACTACTTCCTGTTTACCGACTTGGTCAATTTGGACACTTGTAGCATTATAGAGTGAATTGTCCTCAAAGTTTTCTCAGTAATGGTAAATGATACAAAGCTGAAATTTTGTCAGAAGCTTTGCATGGTCATGCCATATTGCGGGATGCGTTCTATGACCAGTCGGGATACTACTTCCTGTTTACCGACTTGGTCAATTTTGACACTTGTAGCATTATAGAGTGAATTTTTTGTCAAAGTTTTCTCAGTAATGTTAAATGATACAAAGCTGAAATTTTGTCAGAAGCTTTGCATGGTCATGTCATATCGTGGGATGCCTTTTCTGACTTGTCGGAATACTATTTCCTGTTTATCGACTTTGTCATTTTTTTGCAATTGTGGCATAATGTAGTAATTTTTCGTCAAAAATTTCTTTGCGTGGTTTTATGATTCAGATCTGAAATGTCACAAGCTATTTATAGACATGCCATATTGTGGGATATGTTTTTAGACCAATCGGGATACTGCTTTCTGTTAACCCTTGCAGCATTACACAGTATTTTTTCGTAAAAGTTTTCAGTGCAGTGTTATATTATACAGCTTTGAAATTTTGTCACAAGCTTTGTATAGTCATGCCATATTGTGGGATGCGATTTCATACCAATCGACACGCTACTTCCTGTTTACTGACTTAGTCAATCTTGATGTTCACTTCTGTATCGGGTTCACACACGCACCTGAATTTGCAATTTCCCTCTATGATTCAGGGTACATGAGCGGGGGTATAATTGGCCGCCATTCGGCGACAGCTCTTGTTTGGTATTGTTTTAGCATAACACAAAAATAGTTGTATCGAACATGAATTAGGGCCTTCAAATTAGGGCTACAATCATAATGGATACATTTGTCGTAAAAACTGATTTTACGTACTTTCCTCTCCACCAAGAGAAATCATTTAAAATGTTAAAAACCATCAGTTACCATTAGTAATTGACAATTCATACTGATTATCAATGTTTTTGTTTTTGTTTTTTTTTGTTTGTTTTGTTTTTTTTTTTAGCTCACCTGACCCAACAGTGTGAGCCATTGCCATCACTTGGCTTCCGTCCGTCCGTTCAGCTTTTCACATCTTCATCTTCTCCTCGGAAACCACTGAAGCAAATTCAACCAAACTTTACAGGAATGATGTATGGAGTCCTTAACAAAGCTTGCTCATTTCATTATGATCCGATAAAAACATGGCCCCCAGCACGGAACTTAGGTTTAACATGGGACCCTATAGGAAAAGTCACATTTTCATCAACTCCTCTGAAACTGCTGAAGCAAATTAAACCAAACTTTACAGGAATGGTGCACTAAAGGTCTTTTACAAAGAAGGCTCATTTTAATCCGATTCGACAAAAAATATGGCCGCCAGCACATAACATAGATTAACATAGGCCCCTGTGGGAAATTCACGTTTTCATCTTCTCCTCTAAAACCACTGAAGCAAATTCAACCAATTTTTACAAGAATGATGTATGGAAGGTCCTCTACAAAGCTTGCTCATTTCGTTATAATAAGATAAAAAACATGGGCGCCAGCGCGGAACTTAGGTTTAACATAGGACCCTATAGGAAAAATCACATTTTCATCAATTTCTGTGAAACTGCTGAAGCAAATTCAACCAAACTTTACAGGAATGATGTACTAAAGGTCCTTTAGAAAGATCGCTCATTTTATTCTGATTCAACAAAAAACATGACCGCCAGCAGAGAACATAGTTTAACATTGTCGCTATGGGAAATTTACATTTTTATTTTTTCCTCTGAAAGCAATGAAACAAATCAAACCAAGTTTTACAGGAATGAGGTATGGAAGGTCCTTCACAAAGATTGCTCATTTCGTTCCGATCCGATAAAAACATGGCCGCCAGCGTGGAACTTAGGTTTAACATAGGACCCTATTGGAAAAATCACATTTTCATCAACTCCTCTGAAACTGCTGAAGCAAATTCAACCAAAATTTACAGGAATGATGTACTAAAGGTCCTTTATAAAGATTGCTCATTTTATTCCTATTCGACAAAAACATGGCCGCCAGCACGGAACATAGTTTAACATAGGCCCTATGGGAAATTCACATTTTCATCTTTTTCTCTGAAACCACTGAAGCAGATTCAACCAAGCTTTACAGGAATGATGTTTGGAAGGTCCTTCACAAAGATTGCTAATTTTGTAATGATTCAAGAAAAAACATGACCGCCAGTGCAGATTTTAGTTTTAACATTGGAACCTATTGGGAAAACATCATTTTCAACATCTGCTCTGAAACTATTGAACCAAATTAAACCAAACTTTACAGATATGATGTATGGAAGGTCCTTTACAAAGATCGCTCATTTTTGTTGGGATCCAAAAAAAATAGCTCCCAGCTATGTTTTAAATAGTACCCCAATATGAAACATCTTTTTCATCACATGTGCTGAAATTACTGAAGCAAATTTAGTCAAACTAAGATTACTTATTTTTTTTATCTGAAAAAAAAAAAAAAACAATATTGCCAGCACAGAACATATTTTAACATAGGATCCTNCTGCTGTAAGCATTTTGTCAGGTGAGCGATTCAGGCTCAGTGTCAGAGCCTCTAGTTTTTTGTGTTTTTTTTTTTTTTTTTTTTTTTTTTTTTTTTGTTTGTTTTTTGTTTGTTTGTTTGTTTGTTTGTTTTTTTTGGTTTGGACTGTAATCGGATGCATTAAGCTATTTGCAAGATTATTGTTCAGTAGTATACAATTTCCTGCATTTTTTACTTACCTTTTTATTTTAATTTCAACTGCATGACACTTTCCTTTCTAAAATTAAGAACTTTCTTTTTTCTTCAATTTACCCATCAAAACATGTTGACAGTGAGCTGAAACACATACAAAAAGACCAACACAAAAAACAAATATCTTTATTTCACTTCTAATATCATTTGGTTGAAATGTAATACTTTAGTTCAATATTAATTTCTAGGCTGAATTTTTAATAACGAAATAATATTTTTCCTTTTGCTCATTGATGAAGTACAAAATCAACACATAGAATGATGTAATTCTAAAATGGATATCTAACCTCAGTTGTACGATTAACCATATCAATCAGATAAATGTTTTCAGAAACAATTTCTTAATTTCTTAATAGTGTACTACTAATTTTTGCGAGAGGTAAAATAACAAGTGGCAATACACTCAAGGATATTCATGTAAGATAATGACAATTTAACTAAAATATATTAAAAATTCAAAGTTAAAAACTCAACAATTAGATAGGTCAGATTTTATAAAGGTCCCTTTGAGTAATGAATATGATATACTATGAACCGGGAAAACTTCGCGGTAGTTTAATTTTCGCGATTTTCGCGTCTGGAATAGAAGCGCGAAAATAAAACGGCGCGAACTAAAATCCTGTCAATTTACCGCGAAATAAAGAATGCGCGAATATTTTCCGGTTTACAGTATCTGTCTGTAGAGTAATTTTAAATCCTGTTGCAAAACAACGGCAGTAGAATACCGAAGGAACAAAGAACAAGATTACGTTAATCAAAGTCCAGAGACAAAGCAAGAGCACCAGAAGACGAAAGACAAAAGACGCTACACAACCACAAAACGCAAACACTACAAACATAACAATAAAAACTAAAGCACTAACAGTGTGAACTCTCAAAAAGAGTGATATCAGGTGCTCCGGAAGGGTAAGCATGTTGCAAATTTCGAAATAACAAAACAAATTAACACAAATAACAAAATACCGAGGTTATTGTGAATTTAGGTTCTCCATATGCGCATTTCTTATGTCTCATCAGTGCATATCAAATCAAAACATTAGGAAGTCCATGAACAGAAATATGTGCAAAAGCTGATAGAGAACAAATTACCAATAGGATCTGAATAGGAAAGCCAAATTTAGCATAAGACAAGGCTATGCAAGAGTCATGATCATTTTTGCAATGTGTAAAATTTAGTAAGTGATAACAAAAAAAATATTCCTCACTGATCCCCCGTAATAAAACTGGCTTTAGCTCAAGGTCTTCATTTCCCAAATCCTCCTAACAAACTTTCTATGATCCCATCTCCGTATTCCATACGTCACATTGTACCCATGGAGTGTTCTTCTCCTCTGTACTGACAATGTCTGACAAATTTTACATACGTGGATGCCTTTTCTCCGGGTAGTTTTCTGTTTCTGTTTTTATACCCCCGCTCCGAAGGAGGAGGGGATATAATGTTTTCCCCTTGTCCGTCATTCCGTCCGTCCGTCACAAATTTCGTCAAGCTTTTCTCTGCAATGGTAAATGACACTAACTTGAAATTTTGTCAGAAACTTTGTATAGACATGCCATATTGTGGGATGCATTTTTAGACCTGCCGGATTACTACTTCCTGTTTACCGACTTAGTCAAATTTCAGTCATTCCGGCCGTTTGTCAAATTTTCGTCATTCCGGCCGTTTGTCATATTTTTCGTCAAGCTTTTCTCTGCAATGGTTAATGACACAAACTTGAAAATTTTGTCAGAAGCTTTGTATAGTCATGCCATATTGTGGGATGCATTTTCAGACCTGTCGAGTTACTATTTCCTGTTTACCGACTTAGTCAATATTCAGTCATTCCGTCCGTCAGTCACAATATTCGTCAAGCTTTTCTCTGCAATAGGGGATGATACGAACTTGAAATTTTGTCAGAAGCTTTGTATAGTCATGCCATATTGTGGCCTGCATTTTCAGACCTGTCTTATTACTATTTCCTGTTACCTACCTAGTCAATTTTCAGTAATTCTGTCCATCCGTCACAAGTTTCGCCAAGCTTTCCTCTACAATCGTAAATGACACAACTTCAAATTTTGTCAGAGGCTTTGTATAGTCATGCCATAATGTGGGATACATTTTCAGACCTGTCAGGTTACTACTTCCTGCTAACCGACTTAGTCAAATTTCAGTCATTTCCTCCGTCCGTCACAATTTTTGTCAAGCTTTTCTCTGCAATGGTAAATAACTAAATACCGAAGTTACTGTTAATTTATGTTCTGCATATGCGCATTTCGACAACTTATGTCTCATCAGTGCAGATAAAACCAAAAATTTGGAAGTACAATAATCGAAAATCATGTTAAAGCTGATAGAGAACAAATAACCAAAAGGGTCAAAATAGAAAAGCCAAAATTTAGCTAAGGACAGAGCTATGCACGAGGGAGATACTCCTTAGTTTTAATCAAAATTTTGCAACACGAACTTGCTATTTCCTGTTTACCGACTTATTCAAATTTCAGTCATTCCGTCCGTCCGTCACAATTTTCGTCAAGCTTTTCACTGCAATGGTAAATGACACAACTTGAAATTTGTCAGAAGCTTTTTATAGTCATACCATATTGTGGGATGCATTTTTAAACCTGTCGGATTACTATTTTCTGTTTACAGACTAAGTCAATTTTCAGTAACCCCGTCCGTCCGTTACAATTTCCTTCATGCTTTTCTCTGCAATGGTAAATGATACAAACTTGAAATTTTGTCAGAAGTTTTGTATAGTCATGCCATATTGTGGGATGCATTTTCAGACTTGCCGGGTTACTACTTCCTGTTTACATACCTAGTCAATTTTCAGTAATTCTGTCCGTCCGTCACAATTTTCGTCGAGCTTTCCTCTGCAATGGTATATGACACGAACTTGAAATTTTGTCAGAAGCTTTGTATAGTCATGCCATATTGTGGGATGCATTTTCAGACCTGTCGGGTTCCTTCTTTCTGTTTACCGACTTCATGAATTTTAAGTCATTCTGTCCGACCGTCACAACTTTCGTCAAGCTTTTCTCTGCTTTGGTAAATGATGCTAATTTGAAATTTTGTCAGAAGCTACATATAGTAATGCCATATTGTAGGATGCGTTTTTAGATCTTTTGGTTTGCTACTTCCTGTTTACCGACTTAGTAAATTTCAGTCAATTTGTGCTGTATTGTAAGATGCAGTTTCAAACCTGTGCAGGTCACTTTTAAAACTGAAGTTGAGAGCGGGGGTATTTGTAGTGAGTAGGGGCTCACAGATCTCTCTCTTTTTTTCGTTATTGCCGTTTTTGTTTTGTCTTGCTCTCTTTGTTATTTGTTTCGTTCTCTTTCTACAGATAATTAATTAGCAGTTAACTTCGGATTTTGTTATTCATTACCACTGGGACGATGCCTCTGCTGGTGGATTGTTAGTCCCCGAGCGTATTCACCAACCCAGTAGTCAGTACTTCGGTGCTGACCCGAAAACCGATTTTATTCGATATATCTAAATTTACAAAATTTTGTTTAAACTAAGGAGTATCTCACTCATGCATAGCTCTGTCTTTAGCTGAATTTTGGCTTTTCTATTTAGATTCTTTTTGGTTATTTATTCTCTTTCAGCTTTTACAAGTTGTGGTTAATGGACTTCCAAATGTTTTGGTTTTATCTGCACTGATATGACACAAGTTGTCGAAATGCGCATATGCAGAAAATAAATTAGCAATTAACTTCGGTATTTTGTTATTTCTCTCTTCTTTTCTCTTTTTTGTCATTAGCTGCTGTAGACCTTAACTGGTCCACTGAGCAATTTTAATGGCATCTAGGTTGAAATAGGTTTAATTACACGTGTTGCCGAACCGAAGGTATCAATGGCACGTGAAGGAATAACTTGAAATTTTGCTGTATTAACAGTTTGGTGTTTATGTACTAGTATCTTAGGCTTACAACTGATTCTGATAACGTCCGTTGATGTCTTCGTTAAGGGGTTGAAGGATAATAGTGGTATAAGGATTAAAACCTAGTAGTATTTTTTTAATTTTCATTTGCGGTATCAATCAGCTCCTGACACCTGAATCTATTTTCAGGGGCTACGGCTTCAGAGCTACCGGTCCCAAGTTGGCGGATAGATAGGTTGCCCTGTCTATGCGGTGTAGTCAGTTCATTATACGTTAAGCTGACTGCGAATCATTGTAGTTTAACTGTGCGGAGAAACGTAACGTAACATGCCGAATAAAAACCCCTTTTATATTTTACAGGGAGAGCAGACTGACTTGGAGTCGTATAGAAGGCTAAAGTTCCTGCCCCAAACCATTTCTTCCATTTCCAATGACAATCTAAACTCGGTGCTCCTTCAAAATTTTTAACTTTCTTCTTTTTAAATTGACTACTAGTAACTTGTTCTCGTCCTGATATAGCTGAAATATTGCTCTTAATACGTAAAACTCTAAAATTAATTAATCACATCTGTGATGATGTGAGAGTCATGGTTGTCAATGATTAAGAACACTGGCTATTACTTTTGTGCATGGAAACTCTGAGGAAAAATATTAAAATTTCGCTCACCCATTGTTTTATAAGTTTCCAATTTGTTAACTCCAACTGCAAATTATTGCAGTTGGAGTTAACATATGTGTTATGGTCTCATGTTCATTTACTCAATATCCTTTCGTAAAATATCCAATACGAAGTTGGGAAACTTATTGTTTTTCTTGCGATTCTTATTCTTTCACCTTTCTTTATTCTCGTACCTTTGTCCAAACGAGATCTCGGAGACCATTACACCTACACCTTTGAAAATTCGAATGGTTTTGGATCCACAAACTGTATATCTAGATGTAAAATCTGCAAAATTTGTTCAAGGGATCCACTAAGGGTTCACTTCAGAAGCTCAAAAAGGGGTTGGAAAGTCAGTTGATTAAAAATGCATTTTCATTAAAGTAATACGTATTAACTCTGTCTATCAAAAAAAAATAGGAATTTTCAGAATATCATGTTTAATCCTGTTTATTATTTTTTGATTGCAGCAATATGTACTACCTAGATTATAAGGGGAACCCCAACCCAATTTTTTATAAAGGGGTCTCGTTATTCACAGAAATCGGATATGGGAGTTCGTTTTGGAGATTTTTGTGTTTCGCTCTGTGAACACAGTTGATATTTGATGAATGTACTTAAAACAGCGTTTTTTAATATTGCAACTAGTTAATGTTTTAGATATAAAAGTGCGACTTTTGCTGCCAGTAGTGCAGATCATCTATACTTATCAATACCTCATGATAGTTTGTACTAGTTGGTGGAGGCACACTTTTACAGGGATGTTCATGTGCAGTTGCATTAGTGTCCTTAGTTGCTTTTTACATGCGTCACAAATGGTGACTGCAGGTCTAGGAGCCGCTCGACTCCGTCCATCCGTCACGCTTTTGGGGTACCATGTTTGTGTAATTCGAAACTCAAACAACTTGAACCCGATACTTCTGAAACTTTGCACAGTTGTTTTGGAGACACTGAAGATGTGCACCTCCCCGTTTTGTGAGTTTTTAATAAAACAAGTCGAATTTTTCAATTGTTGAACTTAGTCATTTTTTCGTAAAATTTAAATTACGGTGCTGAGTATGTCTGATTGAATACCTCTGAAAATTTGCCCTTTTGTTTGAATATATTGATCATGTGAACGTCCCCTTTAGGCCAGTTTTGATAAAAAAAAAATGTCCAATATATCCATTATTGAACTTGATCCTTTATTTCATCATATATCATTATATTAATTAGTTTGTGTTCAGAGACGTTGCACAGTTTTAACGCACTGACTATTCTAATTTTGTACTTTTTTCAATTTTGTACATTTAGTTCTGATTTTTCTTCATTTTATATGTCTATTACAGTAATAGAATTGAACTGAATAATATCTCAATTATAATTTGCATTTGAAGAATGTTTTGGCAGTAGGGAAAATGTATACTTGTTTGAATGGGAAAACTTATTAGTTTGATAAAAAAGAAAACATTTTCTCAGTGAGACATGAATGACGGTGACTCGGGTCTTTATTTTATAAGATTTGTAATTTTGACATATAACCATGTGCATGTTTTGTTGCTTAACGACGAACATCAAAACAGTGTTTTTTCTTATTATTTCAGCTTCTTTTATATAGATTACATTCTTTCATTAAATAATCCTCAATCTTAGGATATCTTTCATCATAAATATCCACATGAATTTGAAATTAAAGAGGCCGATGATACACCACTATCAGCATTATACCTGGACTTATACCTCTACATTCACATCTCTGGACGTCTGAAAACAAAACTTTACGACAAGCTTGATTATTGCGACTTTCCTATAGTGAACTTCCTGTTTTTAGTTGTAATTTGCCCACATCTTTGCCTTATCGCGTCTACAATTCACACTTTAATCGCTTTTGTCGTGCCTGTCATTTGTTCAGTGATTTTGTCAGCAAAGCAAAAGTACTATCTCAAAACCTACACATCACGATTAAGTTTTACGGTCATCACCATTATTTGACAGACCTTTGCGCTGTTTCTTTCTCATAGTTGAGAAAAGATATCTTTGGGCGTTTATTACCCGACTTAAAAACACTGAATTTGGCAATAACCAGACTTCTCACGGGCAATGTGAAGGGTACCACGCGTGGAGCAGATTGTGCTTACCCCACCAGAGATCCTAATGGTACCTCAAGATTTTGTAGTGTTTCACACTGTAAGTGCTTAAGTTTTTTGCGCTGTTGTTCATTTTTTGTTCATGTCTGTGTCATGCTGTCTAAATTTGTATTTGTATATGAATATTGCCGTGTTTTATCTCATTTTCAATTTTTATTTCATTTTATATTTAGTTTTATTTTATTTTAAATTTGATTATTACTTTTTAAAGCAAAGGACTTTGTACAATATCTTGTTGACATTACATGACAGATTTAACATAACATTCGTTTCTTAGTATCATACCATAAGAATAAGATACTTAGGTGGAGGGAGCACCCATGGGAACAATGATTACAGTTCGAACTAGAGGGGTGTTTGAGCTATTTAGGTCGAACTTGAACAAAGAGATTAGAAAATTGGTTCCGAGACATTCATGGTGTTCGAGCTATTGCAATTCGGCCAACCTAAGTTCTGTTTAAATGGTAAAGGGTGATACATTAGTAATTTTCAAGAGAATGTATTCTTTAAACAAAAGACAAAGCAAGGTTGGGACCACCAATGGGTATTCTTTGATAAATTCAGCTATGATAACGAGTCTCGCCATGGGTTTCTTGATTACCTATTATACTTGGTGTTTTATTAGTGAATATTTGATTCACCAAGTGTAATTTTTTTTAATTTTTGAATACACATGTGATACCTAATTCCCCGGAATCCAAAACATGCAAATATGAGAAGAGTCTCAGAAATTTTAGAAAGTTTAAGAGGTGATGCTAAAGGAAAAGGATATTTTTGTTTCAATAGATAAAATCTTAACAATGCATTATTTGATATTAAACGTCCTATAATCAAGGACAAAAAAATCTACAGAAAGAAGAAACAAATTGAGCTCTCTTCCTTCATACTCAACGATTATTCAAAGACATTGTTCGATTTTCAAGGTATTCCCTGACGTGTGTAACCAAGACATCGGTATACCAAATTTATCCCATCAAAAATAGCTTAAAATGTCATTTATGAATAACTAGTGATTGATCGATTGATTGAGTGGAACGTCCAGTGAGCAATATTTCACTTATTTCATGATGAAAACAAGTTAAATAAATTTTAAAAAAAATAATAAGTAAAATTTCAAAAAGAAGAAAGAAAAAGGGTGGAACAGGCAAGCGGACAACGAGTTTTGATTGCCACTAGAAGAGGAGAGAAATTGGTAAAGGCAGCAAACTTAGTATTCTTTGCGCTTTTTCCAAAAACAAAGAAACATTATTTAGACTGCATGGGGCTTAACGTTTCTTCACAGTGTCCCCCAACGGTTCGCAGCCTGGCTTTCCCTATAATAAGCAGACTACATGGCATAGACTGGTCATTTCCCTATAGACCATTTGAGAACGCCCCAGCAGCCCTGTAGACGGAGCCCCTAAAACCGATTAAGGTGCCGGGAATACAAATACCTTCTGGAACACCTTCTTTTTAAGCTACTTTGGGAGAACTCCTTCATAAATGTAGGCAACATCCTTCCATCAGCGCAAATACTAAGATGTTCTGTCATGTAGTCACTGGACTTTACTAACTGCAACTAAAATGCCCTTTGGTTGCAATATTTCAACTTAAGACTTTAACTTCAGAAGCTTTGTATAGTCATGCCATATTGTGGGATGCATTTTCAGACCTGTCGAGTTACTACTTCCTGTTTACCGACTTAGTCAATATTCAGTCATTCCGTCCGTCAGTCACAATATTCGTCAAGCTTTTCTCTGCAATAGGGAAAGATACAAACTTGAAATTTTGTCAGAAGCTTTGTATAGTCATGCCATATTGTGGGAGGCATTTTCAGACCTGTCTTATTACTATTTCCTGTTTACCTACCTAGTCAATTTTCAGTAATTCTCTCAGTCCGTCACAAGTTTCGCCAAGCTTTTCTCTACAATGGTAAATAACACAAACTTCAAATTTTGTCAGAGGCTTTGTATAGTCATGCAATAATTTGGGATGCATTTTCAGACCTGTTAGGTTACTACTTCCTGCTTACCGACTTAGTCAAATTTCAGTCATTCCGTCCGTCCGTCACAATTTTTGTCAAGCTTTCCTTGCAATTGTAAATAAGTAAATACCGAAGTTACTGTTAAGTTATGTTCTGCATATGCGCATTTCGACAACTTATGTGTCATCAGTGCAGATAAAACCAAAAATTTGGAAGTCCAATAATCGAAAATCATGTTAAAGCTGATAGAGAACAAATAACCAAAAGGGTCAAAATAGAAAAGCCAAAATTCAGCTAAGGACAGAGCTATGCACGATTGAGGTACTCCTTAGTTTTAAACAAAATTTTGCAAAAATGACACGAACTTGAAACTTTGTCAGAGGCTTTGTATAGAGATGCCATATTTTGGGATGCAGTTTCAGACCTATCGGGTTACTACTTCCTGTTTACAGACTTAATTAAATTTCAGTCATTCCGTCCGTCCGTCACAATTTTCGTCAAGCTTTTCTCTTCAATGGTAAATGATACAAGCTTTAAATTTTGTCAGAAGCTTTGTATAGTCATGCCATATTTAGGATGCATTTTCAGACCTGTCGGATTACTATTTCCTGTTTACAGACTTAGTCAATTTTCAGTAACCGCGTCCGTCCGTCACAATTTTCGTCAAATCTTTCTCTGCAATGGTGAATGACACAATCTTGAAAATTTTTCAGAAGCTTTGTATAGTCATGCCATAGTTTTGGACGCATTTTCAGACCTGCCAGGTTACTACTTCCTGTTGGCCGACTTAGTCAAATTTCAGTCATTCCGTCCGTCCTTCACAATTTTCGTCAAGCTTTTCTTTGCAATGGTAAATGATACAAACTTTAAATTTTGTCAGAAGCTTTGTATAGTCATGCCATATTGTGGGATGCATTTTCAGACCTGTCGGGTTACTACTTCTTGTTTACATACCTAGTCAATTTTCAGTGATTCTGTCCGTCCGTCACAATTTTCGTCGAGCTTTCCTCTGCAATGGTATATGACACAAACTTGAAATTTTGTCAGAAGCTTTGTATAGTCATGCCATATTGTGGGATGCATTTTCAGACCTGTCGGGTTCCTTCTTTTCTGTTTACCGACTTCATGAATTTTTCAGTCATTCTGTCCGACCGTCACAAATTTCGTCAAGCTTTTCTCTGCTTTGGTAAATGATCCTAATTTGAAATTTTGTCAGAAGCTACATATAGTAATGCCATATTGTAGGATGCGTTTTCAAATCTTTTGGTTTTCTACATCCTGTTTACCGACTTGGTAAATTTCAGTCAATTTGTGCTGTATTGTAAGATACAGTTTCAAACCTGTGCAGGTCACTTTTAAAACTGAAGTTGAGAGCGGGGGTATTTGTAGTGAGCAGGGGCTCACAGATCTCTCTCTTTTTTTTCGTCATTGCCGTTTTTGTCTTGTCTTGCTCTCTTTGTTATTTGTTTCGTTCTCTTTCTATAGATAATTAATTAGTAGTTAACTTCGGATTTTGTTATTTATTATCACTGGGACGATGCCTCTGCTGGTGGACTGTTAGTCCCCGAGCGTATTTACCAACCCAGTAGTCAGTACTTCGGTGCTGACCCGAAAACCGATTTTATTCGATATATCTAAATTTACAAAATTTTGTTTAAACTAAGGAGTATCTCACTCATGCATAGCTCTGTCTTTAGCTGAATTTTGGCTTTTCTATTTAGATTCTTTTTGGTTATTTATTCTCTTTCAGCTTTTACAAGTTGTGGTTAATGGATTTCCAAATGTTTTGGTTTTATCTGCACTGATATGACACAAGTTGTCGAAATGCGCATATGCAGAAAATAAATTAGCAATTAACTTCGGTATTTTGTTATTTCTCTCTTCTTTTCTCTTTTTAGTCACTAGCTGCTGTAGACCTTAACTGGTCAACTGAGCAATTTTAATGGCATCTAGGTTGAAATAGCTTTAACTATACGTGTTGCCGAACCGAAGGTTTCAATGGCACGTGAAGGAATAACTTGAAATTTTGCTGTATTAACAGTTTGGTGTTTATGTACTAGTATCTTAGGCTTACAACTGATTCTGATAACTTAACTTTAACACGTCCGTTGATGTCTTCGTTAAGGGGTTGAAGGAAAATAGTGGTATTAGGATGAAAACCTAGTAGTATTTTTTAATTTTCATTTGCGGTATCAATCAGCTCCTGACACCTGAATCTATTTTCAGGGGCTACGGCTTCAGAGCTACCGGTCCCAAGTTGGCGGATAGATAGGTTGCCCTGTCTATGCGGTGTAGTCAGTTCATTATAGGTTAAGCTGACTGCGAATCATTGTAGTTTAACTGTGCGGAGAAACGTGACGTAACATGCCGAATAAAAACCCCCTTTTATATTTTACAGGGAGAGCAGACTGACTTGGAGTCGTATAGAAGGCTAAATTTCCTGCCCCCAACCATTTCTTCCATTTCCAATGACAATCTAAACTCGGTGCTCCTTCAAAATTTTTTACTTTCTTCTTTTTAAATTGACTACTAGTAACTTGTTCTCGTCCTGATATAGCTGAAATATTGCTCTTGGGACGTAAAACTCTAATTAATTAATCACATCTGTGGTGATGTGAGAGTCATGGTTGTCAATGATTAAGAACACTGGCTATTACTTTTGTGGATGAAAACTCTGAGGAAAAATATTAAAATTTCGCTTACCCATTGTTTTATAAGTTTCCAATTTGTTAACTCCAACTGCAATTTATTGCAGGTGGAGTTAACATATGTGTTATGGTCTCATGTTCATTTACTCAATATCCTTTCATAAAATATCGAATACGAAGTTGGGAAACTTATTGTTTTTCTTGCGTTTCTTATTCTTTCACCTTTCTTCATTCTCGTACCTTTGTCCAAACGAGATCTCGGAGACCATTACACCTACACCTTTGAAAATTCGAATGGTTTTGGATCCACAAACTGTATATCTAGATGTAAAATCTGCAAAATTTGTTCAAGGGATCCACTAAGGGTTCACTTCAGAAGCTCAAAAAGGGGTTGGAAAGTCAGTTGATTAAAAATGCATTTCCATTAAAGTAATACGTATTAACTCTGTTTATTTATTTTAGGAGGTCTGAAATTGTTGTAATGGACAGGTGAGCATTTGGTTACTATGGAAATCAAACTAAAAACTTAACATTTTGATAAAAAGCGAGCTTTCTGATACAAAAAAAAGAGGAATTTTCACAATATCATATTTAATCCTGTTTATTATTTTTTGATTGCAGCAATATGTACTACCTAGATTATAAGGGCAACCCCTACCCAATTTTTTATAAAGGGGTCTCGTTATTCACAGAAATCGGATATGGGAGTTCGTTTTGGAGATTTTTGTGTTTCGCTATGTGAACACAGTTGATATTTGATGAATGTACTTAAAACAGCGTTTTTTAATATTGCAACTAGTTAATTTTTTAGATATAAAAGTGCGACTTTTTCTGCCAGTAGTGCAGATCATCTATACTTTTCAATACCACCTGATAGTTTGTACTAGCTGGTGGATTGACACTTTTACAGGGATGTTCATGTGCAGTTGCATTTGTGTCCTTAGTTGCTTTTTACATGCGTAACAAACGGTAACTGCAGGTCCAGGAGCCGCTCGACTCCGTCCATCCGTCACGCTTTTGGGGTACCATGTTTGTGTAATTCGAAACTCAAACAACTTGAACCCGATACTTCTGAAACTTTGCACAGTTGTTTTGGAGACAGTGAAGATGTGCACCTCCCCGTTTTGTGAGTTTTTAATAAAACAAGTCGAATTTTTCAATTGCTGAACTTAGTCATTTTCCGTCAAATTTAACATTAGAGTGCTGAGTATGTCTGATTGAATACCTCTGAAAATTTGCCCTTTTGTTTGAATATATTGATCATGTGAACGTCCCCTTTAGGCCAGTTTTGATAAAAAAAAAAGTCCGCTTTGCAAGAATTAAATCTGAACATCCTGAATACTTGCAAATTTACACAGATGGCTCTAAGGATGGAGACAGAGTGGCTTCTGCAGCCGTTTTTGGGGATCATGCAGCAACTCTTCGATTACCATCCTCTAGTTCTATATTTACTGCTGAAGCTAACGCTATTTACTCAGCACTTAAATTTGTAGCTTTATCGCAATCAAATAAATTCATGATCTGTTCCGACTCACTTTCTTGCCTATTGGCAATTGAAAGTCGAAAAACAAAACATCCAATTATTTTGAAAATAGCCGATTTCTACAAATCACTTGTAGCATTAGGCAAAGAAGTCATTTATGTTTGGATCCCTAGTCATGTGGGGATCTATGGAAACACAGTTGCTGACCAGGAAGCCAAGGATGCACTAGATGATGAGATGGCGGATTGTCCAGTACCGTACACTGACATGAAGCCTTTAATCGTTAAATATATTTTAAAGTTATGGCAGGCCAAATGGGATCTGCAAATAAATAATAAACTGCATGGAATACAGTCAGACGTCGGTAAACAAGTCGGTTCCTGTGGTAAAAACCGTAGGGAACAGGTAGTGTTGACCCGATGTCGTATTGGACATACTAGAACAACACATAGTTTTATTATTACAGTGATGATCGACCTGAATGTATCCCATGCAATTGTCCTTATACAATTCAACTTGTTTTAATTGAATGTGTAGATGTTGCCGATATCAGGCGTGATTTTTATTCTGCTCATTGTCTTAAAGACCTATTTACAAACGTCGCTGGCGACAAAATCGTTCAATTTTTAAAAGCAATCAATTTATTTAGTAAGATTTAAATGGATCAATTATAAACAAGTTTCTAATTTCCAATATTGTTATTGTTAAACCAAAAATTACTATTATGTTTTTTAACATTTTACACATCTGTTTTACTTGTATAAAGCTATATGGTTTTATATTAATATTTTATGTATTTATTAAAATTGTTCAATAAACCCAACAGTTCTCGCCACAATATAGCTGAAATATTGCTGAAGTTGGCGTAAAACACCAATCAATCAACCATTATTGAACTTGATCCTTTATTTCATCATATATCATTATATTAATTAGTTTGTGTTCAGAGACGTTGCACAGTTTTAACGCACTGACTATTTTCATTTTGTACTTTTTTCAATTTTGTACATTTAGTTCTGATTTTTCTTCATTTTATATGTCTATTACAGTAATAGGATTGAACTTAATAATATCTCAATTATAATTTGCATTTGAAGAATGTTTTGGCAGTAGGGAAAATGTATACTTGTTTGAATGGGAAAACTTATTAGTTTGAAAAAAAAAAACATTTTCTCAGTGAAACATGAATGACGGTGACTCAGGTCTTTATTTTATAAGATTTGTAATTTTGACATATTACCATGTGCATGTTTTGTTGCTAAACAACGAACATCAAAACAGTGATTTTTCTTATTATTTCAGCTTCTTTTATATAGATTACATTCTTTCATTAAACATGTTAAACAATCCTCAATCTTAGGATATCCTTCACCATAAATATCCACATGAATTTGAAAATAAAGAGGCCGATGATACAGCGATGGAAACGTTCAACATTCCCTACCACACGCACACGATTCACACGATGAATGCACACGGTTCACACGTTGAGCGCACACGATTCGCACGATGAATGATACAGAAAGATCGTGTACCGTGTATCGTGTACCGTGTACCGTGTAAGGTGCGCCGTGTCGGTTAAAAAATCTTATATATTTTCATGAAACGAACTCGAAATAAAAAATATCAACGTGCAATAAAAGTAGAGATATTATTAATTTCACAGCATAAATAAAATGGTAATTTAGAATGTGATATATAAAGAAAAAAACCAATGTTCATTTTGACAAAAGAAAATACTAGTAGTCGGTTATAGCGTGTTACAAACTTTCTCCCGGGAACTGTCTCCACTTTTGCCATAAAAATATCAGAGTAGGGTCGACAAAATGTTGTAATTTTGTCAGAAAAAGAAATAAATTAAATCAACAATGTTTAATCAAAAAATAATTTACGTCAAATAAAAAAGTCCTGATATGTCACCGTAGTAATGAACCTAAGAAAAGATACATTACTTTTAAATTAGATTTACACTTACTAAAATTTTCTTATTATTTCAACATAAATATATAAGAAAAGGCACATTTTCTCTATTTTATTTTATACCAGTGTCCACAATACTAAAACTTGCCCTAATTTAACCATAAATATAAAAGATAGGGCACTTTTTCTCTATTTGATATTATACTGGTGTCCGCAATACTATAACTTGATAGAATTTAACCATAAATATAAAATATAGGGCACTTTTTCTCTATTTTATATTATACTGGTGTCATCAATACTAAAACTTGAAAGAATTTAACCAAAAATATAAAAGATAGGGCACTTTATCTTTATTTGATATTATATCGGTCTCCGCAATTATACAACTTGATAGAATTTAACCATAAATATAAAAGATCGGACACTTTTCTCTATTTTATATTATACCAGTGTCCGCAATACTAAAACTTGATAGAATTTAACCATAAATATAAAAGGTAGGGCACCTTTTCTCTGTTTTATATTGTACCGGTGTCCGCAATATTAAAACTTGATAGAATTTAACCATAAATATAAAAGATAGGGCACTGTTTCTCTATTTTATATTATACCTGTGTCTGCAATACTATAACTTGATAGAATTTAACCATAAATATAAAAGATAGGGCACCTTTTCTCAATTTTATTTCACACCGGTGTCTGCAATACTAAAACTTGTTAGAAATTAACCATAAATATAAAAGATAGGGCACTTTTTCTCTATTTC
>MJUU01045486.1:546-24641 GCA_002080025.1 Modiolus philippinarum
TTTTTTTTACAAAGGAAGCTTTTTCATTGGATCCGATAAAAATATGACCGCCAGCTGGGAACATACATGTATTTAACATTAGACCTCATGTCATGGAACAAACATCTTTTTCATCATCCCTGAAACCACTGTTCAAAGCAAATTCAGCCAAGCTTTACAGGAAATTTCGCATTTCTCTTGGATTGGATAAAAAAAAAATAACCGCCAGCGGGGAACATTGGACCAGTTGGAGAAATCACATACAAGTATTTGTTATTATCTCATGTTGGAAGAATCACATAAAAAATATGAGATCAATATCTGCAATGATTTAGAAAAAAGTCCGGAAAACTGAACTTTCACAAAAATTTTCTAAGTCTGAGGCCCATAACTCCGTCAAAAAACAGTAGACTGGAACCAAACTCAAACTTGATCTGTAACTCATGGTGGTTGACTTGTGCATTGTACATTTTTGTACCGACGTCGTGTAATCTTAAAGGTGTCCTTTAGGGGAATAATATCCTTACAAAAAGTTTTTACATTTAGCGGAATTATTTTTTTACATTTATGGTAAAAGAAAAGTTTTTACATTTAGCGGAATTTTTTTTTACATTTATGACAAGTTGATTTTTACATTTATAACAACAGGTTTTACATTTAGCGTAAGTTTTACATTTAGAGTAAGATTTTTTTACATTTATGACCGTTTTTACATTTATGACCGTTTTTACATTTAAGGGTCCTACAGTCCTGCAAACCCTAATTGTTCATCGAAACCCAAGCTCTTATTTGAGTATGATTCGTACCAGTATTTTTGGAATCATGTATAGTGTCTTGCAATACTAAAATTTCAAATCTGGAAATTGTGTTATTCAGTATTTAAAAATTATATTACATTCATGTGTTGTCAAAACCCTATCCCACTCCAAACCAAGTTTTCAAAACAAATTAAAGTACAAGTGTACTTGTGTTTTTATTTAGTACATGTATGCTCTACTTTCATCTTAGCAGAATGTCTGATGAAAATTTTTATGTATTTTGTTTTCGAAAAAATTTACCTGGTTCATAAGTTAGTTTTCATTACTGTTGCAATTAGTCTTCAATAATTATTGGTAAAAAATAGATGTTTGACATAAAATGATCTTCAACTGGGTGGGTCTGTTGCTCTATTGGGGTTAGATTTAGGAATACTTCACTGGTAAATCCAGTTAAATATTGAATATGTAATTTATTATGAGTATTAAGTGAACATAACGGTCAAAGATGCGGAAAAGGTAATTTTTTTTTCTGGAAATGTATTAAATTTTTTTTTTGGAAAAGTTAACATTTTTTCCGGAAACGTAATGCCAGTTTGCTGACACACTACATAATTTGGCTACTGACAAAATAAGAAAATATTTTTTCATAGAATTTCACCAAAGTTTGATTAAGAACACCTGCATACTAATAAGAACTGCACACAAATAAGCTGAATCAAACTGGATACACATACAAACTTATAGCCATAATATAATAGCTGTAATTAATTGGTCATAAATCTTTCATCATCACAGTATGAGGACAAATAGATAAACAGATTATGTATCTTTAGATCTTGTTACAAATGTTGAGCATTTGTAAATGTACATCTGTACCTATTTTGACAGGGGACATTGTGTTAATGGGGGGGGGGGGTAACTTGTTCAAGACAAGACATTTTATTCTTGTAAATTGGTATAAAGAACTACAACATAAATATTAACAATGCACCCATGTTAAAGTTGCATCAAATTTAAATTAAAAAGGTGAACTGTGTAAAGACAAACAGTAACCATAAGTATAGGTATTACCTGGAGGTAACAACACTAATTAATTTGCATCGAGTTTTCATAGTTTTGGTACATTTTTTTAGTTAAAAACATTTTTCCGAATTTTAAAGCCATTTATTGTTTCAAAATAAAACTTGTCAAAAAATTGATTCCTAAAATTTACAGTGTGAAATATAATGAAATTCATCTCCAATTTCTTCACATTCACACAAAGTACAATATTTACCCNCCCCCAGCTACCCCCTTTCAATGTTTAACCATCTGCCTGTTTCAATAAGTAGTCTATGGTTTCCGGTTCTAAATCTACAAAAAGAAATTCTATCTCTGACAGTATATTTAAATAATTTTCCTTCTAGATCTCATCTTTTAATAATTTATAAGTAATTTTCATTGTTAGAACTCCACTGATGGAATTGGTCAAATAAATGACCATCTGTAGAACTCAAATTATCTACAGTTTTCTGTAGCCTCTTAATGTTCTGGTTTGACATATGCTATTTAACAGCAGTAAAACAGACTTTACATTTCAGAAAATCTATATTTTCATTGATAATAATTTAAGTGATGGCACTTCTTCCGACAAATGTGTATTATTTGCAAAGAAATCTCAAAGTATTATTATTCATATAGTTGTATCAATAATAAAATCTTTATTTGCAAAGACCACTGTGGACCCTATAGTACTGCTAAAGTTTCTTTTAAAAAACTACAAATCACCGGTAAAAGGGTTAAATTGGGATTGAGAAGGAAATTAACTTTTTCAAGTGAAGATAGGTTTAGTATGTTGGGAAGTTTAATTTTATGTTTTCTAATCCAGTGGTGGAACCAGACTTTCTGCTAAGGAGGGGGACCCATTATTTTTCCGTAAGAGAGGGCCTGGAACCCAATTTTAAACACCTAGGTATTTTAAATATTTTCCAACCTAAGGCCCCCTGGATCTGCCACTATAGTCAATCTAATCGGTTTTGTTCATTTACTTTACTATTTGATAAAAATCTCGTCATTTTTTTTATCATAAGCTATTGAAAGTTTCTTTCTGCAGGCTTGAGGATTGGGGCAGGGTTATTTTTGTGAACATTTAGACTCAGAGGTTTATTGAGGTCTACCTCTGGGTGGTCACCGTTATTTCATGAAAATCTATATATGCAACCCTAATGTAATAACCTTTAATATCCTATATCTAGGCAAGGCAACTGGCCGTGTACATGAAATGGCATTTTATTTCTCCTACATCTGTGCATTGTGAGAACGCTAATAATGTAACAATCTTGCCCTTCTCGGACTCAGTAGTACCTATCGACGGTTCTTTATCTATATAATTATTGTGTCTATTACTACCAGAAAGAAAATGTAGTCTAAAGACATGGCTTAGATAAAAATATCTCTATGATTATAACTATAAATAGCGTAGGGAAAATACACGGAATGCAAAAAACTTGCAAACACGTTTTAGTACACGAGTTGAACATAAAAATACCAATTTCAAGTATTTATTTTGGTTAAATTTATATCAAATCCATGGCACTGCAGAATTGGGAAAATTAAACATTATTTTGGGAAAAAATAAGGAATTTTCGCATTGGGAATGGGTCCCGATATTCGGACCCAAATTTGACATACAAAAAAAAACACTGAAATGTGTATTCTGGAACTGTTATTCTGGTTAATTAATTCTTCAAACAATATTAGAGCTACATTTATTTTATATATCAATAAATAATATTTATCTTATCCAAATCTAATAAGTGCATATACTTATCAATAGAAAAGGGGCAATACCATATTACCTAAAAAAATCCTAAATATTTTGAATTATAGAATAGAATAGAATAGAATAGAATATGCTTTATTAACTAATCAAGGGTCCATTGAGGACATGATGACAAAACATAACAAAAATAATTATTACAGAGACTAATACACATATATAAATATATATATTTTACACTATCAAAATAAAGTGTATTCATAATATTAATAAAATAAAGTGATCAGAGGGCACCAGCACTGTGGACATTTGAAATATAGAGTACAAATTTTGCTATAGATTAGACAAGATGACTCAGGTAGAGAAGGCACCAAGGGACGATGCTTCAGGATAATTCTGTGCAAAATTATAATTTACAGCAGAACTTCCTCCTCGTGCCTTATCCAGATGAGCCAGCTTTTATATGCTATTTACTAAATTTTACTTTTTTTTAACACAATCAATAAGAACATGAATGAACAGGTTAGATTTTGCAAGTAATTCAGATGGGAAAGACACCAAGGGACGATGCTTAAAGGACACTTTTTAACGTTTTATAATATTTATTCGTTTCTAAATAAATAGCAAATTGTAAATAATAAAACTGTTTATATAATATTAAGTGTCCTCCTCGTGCCTTAACCAGGTGAACCAGTCACAATGTTAAACACCAGCGAATTTCATCATATTACATATACTTGTAAGTAAAGTAATGTCTTCATTATTCAGGAGCCAAAATAGTTTATTGTCATTATTGAGTGACGTAAAATTTATACTAAGCGACTTTGCAATTTCTAACATTGACAAACGTAAATCATGTACCTGACTACAAGAGAGAATAAAGTGTTCTTCATCATCAACTGTATCAGAGTCACATCTAGTACATCTTCGATCGTCACGTGAAACCCGCTGGTATCTTCCCCGCTCTATACTTAATCTATGTGCAGATTTTCTGATTCTAGTAATATTTCTCCTTGACTCAAAATTAGTCATATTAATTAAATATTTTTCAAGCCCAAAATTTTATTTCAAAGAACAGTAAGTATCTAATTTTCCTTTAGAGCTAAGGACCTTTTGTGTATTCCATAAGGTTATGAAGTGCTCTCGTATATATCTATTACTAGTAGTTTTAAACTTATTACTACTTGTTGATTTTAGATCATTAACCTTATTTATGGATTTAAGCAGAAATTGGATAGAACCATACCATGAGGGGATTTTCTTTTCAAATAGAGTTTTAGAATTAATATAAGCATGCTGTAATAGAGGAAATGAGGAGTCCAAATTTTCTAGACGGTGCCAATATTTTGCCATAGCTTTTATAATATCAAAATGAAGAGGAAATCTTCCAAGTTCAGACAGAACACCAAAATTTGATGTTTTTTATGTACTCCTAAAATAAACTTGCAAAATTTTTATATGCAGTTTGTCACAGAATAAATGATTATAAATTTTATCAATTGCGCATGCATCTCCTCTAAATTTAGCTGTAAATGGATTAAAGTAACCCCATATTTCTGCACCATAAAGAAGGATTGGTTTAATAGTATGGTCAAAAACATGAATTGAGACTTTTATATTTGGATTAAAAGAGAGAAAATCAGAGCAAAATTTAAAGTAAGCTTTTAAGGCTTTTTGATACAATTCATTCTGAGCCAACGAGAAAGTAATTATATGTTCTGCAAACAACAAAATAGTCATACCATTTTGTCTTTTAAATATAAACTTCTGGGTCTAGCTACAAATAGTGATTTAAAAATGCTCCAGGTACAAAGGAGGCTTTATCTTAAAAATCTAAGAAAATTCCTATCTGTCTGAAAAAGGGGGTCTCTTTGTTGCTTATAGGCACAGATATTTATTTCTAACAGATTTTCTTCTGGGTGAAAGTAACTCAATGGATAATATCTTACACCACAAGTATTAAATGTCTTTCTAATCAACATCTTGACATGTATTTCCTGTCCTTAAATCACCATTGAATAACACAAGGAATGATTGAAATAACAAGGTCATATCAGCAGGAGTGCTGGTTACATAATTGCAACTTTACATTAACTGGACAAAGTAACTAAAACCTATCTCTCTGTACTGAATACTATCATCCACATATGTTCAAGAAGTGATCAGTACAAATCTGTACATCATCAATGATGCACATCTTTTACATGTTTTATTTGACAGTATTTCATTTAATTCTAGATGGCTTGTTGCAACTATTTAATTTTTGGAGGGGCCTCTAAGTTTTTTCATGTTGGAAGGAATTGTTTGGAAAATCTGAAGTAATTTTTTGTTTTGTTTTCTTGGTGGGAAATTTTAATCCAAGTTAAAACAGCCATGTACAATGAATAATTACAGATTTTTTTAATTATATGATTTTTGTTCTTCTAAAATTCTTGTGTTTTATACAAGTTAACAAAACCAACCCTATGCCACCCCCCCTCCAAAAAAAATAAAAATAAATGAAACATATCTGCATATACATATATTTTGGAGCCAGGATAATTGACCCCTTTGGACTGCACATAGGTGTAAATTTCTTGCACATAGGTGTTAATTTCAAATTTATCATTGGTTGGTTTGTTGACAGTCTTTATAAATTATGTCCTTCCGCTTCCGACCGGAGATCCATCTCAAACAAACATCGTAACCTTTTTGTGGGCGCCATTTGTAACTGGGCGGATAAAGCACCAAGCATAGGGTTTAGGATTCTTTATTACACTGATGTTAAAATCACCCAAGTACACAAACATATACATAAAAACTGTATACAAAGGGGAACAACTCAATTTGCATTTCATACAAATAATCAATACACAAAATATCCCTTTGTTTAATCGATCGGTTTGTCTCAACATAAATAACTAGAAAACACGAGGGGACTCTATAAACATACGTGGATGATATAAATCGGATAATGGTTTTTATGAAATAAAAACGATACGCTAGGCTATGGAATATCCTTGGATAGAAAATTGCGTGTTTGATTGAAAGGGTGTGGTAGCTCATGGTGTATTTGTATACTCAAATCAATACTTGAAGTATAAAGCCTTTCTCGGTACTTCTTTGTAATTTCTTCTTTTGTGCATGTGATAAAACAGTCACTGATTCGATCAAACCTCTATTTTTTGCATTCTCGTAGGGTAGCTCTTTATTCTTCCGCAAAAAACGCAATTCTATCTCTTTCCACCTTTCGTTCTCCCTTGCCTAAGTATCTCCACAAACTACAATCACGCTTTGTTCAACACAATTGAAAAGTCTTTTATAGTATTTGTATATTATTGATTATTGCACAATACCTCATCTTTATTTATTTACTTCTGGTTTTAAATTTATACATTACTGTTCTTATTCTTTTTATCATATCTATATTTATAAATCTGGCTAAGCGATATTGCAATACCAACCAAACCTGTTCCCAGTACCACCTATAGTAAATGTTTATAATACTTTTCAACTTCCACAAGGAAACAGAAAAATTAAACTCCGCCCCGTTTTATCAGGACGAAACTGGACGCCATTTTGATTCTCGAGAATCTGAAATTCCTATTGGTCAATAGTCTTCTGCGCATGCGTTCTCCTCACTTTCCCCCAAGAACTATCCATATAGCTAGGCTATTCCATAGCCTAGCTAAAAATGAAATTATTACTCCATTACTCCATCAGATCAAAGTTTATCCAATCATAAAACTGTGAATATTGTGACAAGGTTTATCAGTTCATCCAGTATTTAAAGAATGACTTATAATATAAATATGTAAACTGGTGTGAACAAAAATACATTTCACAAGACAAAAATACAATGAAACTAAAATAAAACTGACAAAACACACACACAGACATAAAGCAAAAAATACATATAACATATAACACTGATCTTACCCCATATATAATACAGTAGGCTTAAGACAGATTCCTCTTAGTCTAACATGCTATGAAGCCATGCACTTATACTTGTAGATCTCTCAATGTTATACCTGCAAAATACAAAATTAGGATTCATAAATACAAGGGAAATAATTAAGTCTATTTCATTCAAAAATATGGTTCATCATAAATATAACAATACAGTATAATAAGTATGCTATTGTTTAGCTCTAAATAAGCTCTGAAGCTAAATATACTTATTTTAACAAAATACCAGTACTGAGCTCATTTTATATCAAATTAAAATATGGCTTTCATTCATTCAAAATCACTATTATTGTGGTCCATTCAACAACATTCTCTTTCACAATTATTCAAATGGAAACTGTGCACTAATTAGTAATATTAGAGGTATAGAAATATTAAACACAAGACAAGACAAATACTTTATTAGCAGAACACTCTGACACTTAAATTAAGTGTTACAAGAGGAAATAAATTATAAACATGAATGGAAATGGCAATATGGTATATATATATTTAGAGTGTTGAATACATGTATATCAGTTCTAACACATACAATTAGAAAAGAGGAAAACAGTAAACATAGGCATATACATTTTATAATAGTGTTTCTAAATTCCTTATGAATATAGCTACTCTTTTTAACATATTAACATTACACAATGAAAATAATTTTTGCATTTTATAAACAGATGGATATTGAACGTAGTAATTTGGGATAAACTTTGTTCTAAGGTTCTTTATTTCAACATTATCACATTTGAAAAAATAATGAAATTCATTACATGTACCTACTTCATTTGTATTACAGAGATGACAAATCCTAAAGTCCAAAGGAACCCCAACCCATCTTCCCGTTTCGACAGGAAATTTTATATTAGAACACCTTAGTTTACAGATAGTAAAACGATCTAATTTATTCAAATTCAAAAAATATTTCTTTTAATCCAAAATCATGATTTAAAGAAAGATAAAATTCGCCTCTTAAAGATTTACCCAAAGCACTGTACCAATGTTGATAAAAGCTATCTAACAGTTTTTGTTTAATTATACCCTTGATATCTTCTTTATGTAAAGCATATTGACCATTCCAAACATACGACAGACCAATATTGTCAAAAATAGACTTGATACATTCAATCCATTTAAACTTAAAATTACCACTGTTATATAAATTCAACATAAGACGATAAAGTGTACCAGATAATTTATCTGGGTGCTCAAGAAGTTTCTTCCAAAAACTAACCATTCTAATTTTAACCTGAATATCTAAAGGATATCTCCCACTTTCACCATAAACCATATAGTTTGGTGTACTCAAACGTATTCCAAAAATCTTTTTAATATATTGCATATGAACTTTTTCAATTTCACCAATGTTTTCAAATCCCCAAATTTCAGAAGAATAAAGTAGAATGGGTGCTACTAAATTATCAAATAGCTTTAACTGAAGATCTACTGGGATATTTAGATTTCTGATTCGTCGTAATAAAGCAAAAAGGGATTTTTGTGCACGTTGTGTTAAATTTGTCCTTGCTGCAAAAAAAATACCATTATATTTTAGGGTTAGACCAAGATATGAACACTCATCAACTACGCTCAATTTATTACCAAAAAGTTTGAACTCATGTTTCAATACACTTTTACGTTTGGAAAAAATTACAATTTTTGTTTTTTGGGGATTGACCTGTAACCTCCATTGTTTACAATAATTTTCAAATTTCAAAAGAGCATTTTGCAGTTTTTCAGGGCTCTCTGCAAGTAAAATAGTGTCGTCCGCATATAATAACACAAATAAATGAACATAACATTGAATCTCAATTTCACATAAATCCTTAATATTCTCTAGACCATTTACATTGTTTCTAATGAAAAAATCCTCTAAGTCATTTAAAAATATTGCAAAAAGGAATGGAGATAAATTTTCCCCTTGACGTACCCCAAGTTCACAGTTAAAAAAGTCAGAAAATTCATTTTCTTGCTTCACACAAGACTTGACATCTTTATACATATTAAAAACAACTTTAAATATTTTCCCTTGAATTCCGTATGATAACACTTTTTTCCACAGTCCCATCCTCCAAATACTATCGAAAGCTTTTCTAAAATCGATAAAAGTACAATACAATTTTTTGCCCATTCCCAAATAAATCTGTATTAATGCATATAAGCTGAATAAATTGTCTTGTGCCGAATAACCTTTCCGAAAACCAGCTTGTGATTTTATTATAAGTTCTATATATAGAATCCGCAAGCTCTGTCAATCTTGAATTTATAATTGATGTGAATAGTTTACCCAAATTTGATATCAAAGTAATACCTCGATAAGAATCTGGGTCAGCAGGGTCACCTTTATTTTTATATATAGCTTGGATAACCCCAATAGTCCATGAATCAGGTATCACACCATGATCTAAGATCAAGCTAAAAAGTTTAACATAAACTGGAACCATTAAATCAGATGTGGATTTAATGTATTCGTTTTATTAAACACCGTCCAGACCCAGAGCTTTTGAGTTTTTTAAGTTCCTTATGGCACGAATAACTTCTTCCTGGTTTATCGGTCTGTTCGATATATTATTTAAATCACGATTTTGTTCTAAATCAAGTTCAAAATCTGGATCAAAATCATCATCATCGTTTGGATTACAGTGCTTGTACAGTAAAACATAACCAATCACACCATTATACCATACACCATACACCATGCACCATTACACCATACACCATGAACCATTACACCATATACCATACACCGTCATACCATACACCATTACACCATATACCTTACACCATACACCATGCACCATACACCATATACCATGTACCATACACCATGCACCATACACTTTGCATCTTACACTATACACTATGTCCAGTACAATGTATTTGCATTTTGGTTTTTATCAGAGACATATAATTAATTATATGTCTCTGTTTTTATTTTATATTGGCCGATGACAAGTGTGTTGTCAGTCACGTTTTCTAAGCTTCGCCTTTTAGGTGATAATCGTTGTTTTGAAAACAAAATCAAAGAAATTTTCCAATCAAGAGAAACATCAAAGTAATTAAGTTTTAATTAACTCATTAATAAGTCAATTATTTTTTTTAAATTATTTTAATACCAATTTGACCACACATATTTAAGAAAACATCCGTTTTTAATTGGCTTCTGTATATACTACAGTATGAGCTAATTAGTCTAATTAATTAAATGATTTATTCAAGCAGATTCATGCAACTTGTTTGTTTAAATAATTAAATTCATATATGGGGCCGGAACTACTTTCAAATTGGGGCCGGATCTACTTGAGGCCGGAACTACTGGGGACGGAACGACTGGGGACGGAACTACTTGGGGACGGAACGACTGGAAAACGTTTTAGGGAACATTATGTCAATGGGAAAATATCTTTTTGCGCACTGTCAGTATTTGGACATCAAAACGTCATATCATAATATTTTCTCGCAAGTTTTTGGGGTTGTAAAATTGTTGAAAAAAATATTACTTTTGTCAAGTTTATGGCAAAATTTATTGAAAAATATGTGTCATGAACCAGCGCGATCTTCACGAATATATATAATTTGATTGTCCATCGGCTTTCGGCAGAAAAATCCAAAATACGTTAAAATACATATTAAAAAGATATGTTTTTGCGGTTTTATATTCACATCTTTGGTTTTAGTTAAAAAATAAAAAGATATGCGCTTTTTTTTGCGTTTCTTTTGGCTAATAATTATTATTTCATGGTTGTAGAAAATAGCCACCTGCTGGCGCATAAAAAGCACGATTAATTTTCTTTATCATTACTTTATAAGGTTAACATATTTTTGAAAATGTATGTAATATTAACTTCGATTGCGCCATTCCCGAGGCTCCATGCAGTTCATTGTCTCTCGTTCACATCGTGTCGCTCGATCGTGTATCTGGTGTATGGTCCGGAGTTACCGAGTACAGAGTATGGGTCATGGTGTATGGTGTATGGTTCATAGTGTATGGTGTATGGTTCATGGTGTATGGTGTATGGTTCACGTTGCAACACAATACACCATGAACCACTGAACCATACACCATGCACCGTTGAACCATACACCATTACACCATACACCATAAAATGGTTATGTTTTACCCTACAAGTACTGTATAATTTTGAACCAGATTTTTTAAAATTATTATCATTACGATTAAGACTATTTAAAATTTCCACAATTTTTTAGGATTAAGTTTCGATGTATTTCTGAGTTCTCTTTCCATACGAAATGAATACTCAGCGAAACTCTTATTTAACACACATTTGAAGGATTTACTGGCTTGTTTCAAGTCAGCTTTATTTTGAGTATTTTTTACCCAACTATATTTACGCTTTGCTCTATGGAACGCTTTTCTTTTTTCACCACATTTACTATTGTACCATGGATCAAACTTTTTTTCTTTTTTAAAACATCTTTTTTGACCAAACGTCTTTTTAGCTGCATTTACAAATATGTTTGATATTGTTAAAATGAGCTTGTGTTGGCACATTCATTTCATCAACACACCGTACAACCGCTTTGTATCATTTTGATCATCGGCCGATTGATACGATCATCGATGTTTGTTTACATCCTGAGAAGTGAAATAGTGATGTTAAGATTTTTTATATTTAATGACATTTTTAGGAGAACCATGCACAGATTTGGATGTAAAAATGAAGATTATAAATAACATAATGAAAACAATAAATTACGTTCTTATAACATGTACATTTTGACAGACTTTAAATCAAATTTTCACTGAAAATCACGCAAAAATCTCAGATCTTGGACTTCAATTCCTTATTCCATACAAATTTGTACTTAACAAGTTATTATTCAACATCAGCACTAAAGATGCATCTTTTACCTTATTTTTATATATAAAATATTATTCAAATGTCAGGCGTTCTTGTTTAATTTGACATTACTTGACACAAGAAGAAGAAAATAGGATACGATCTCCGACCGATACATGAAACGATCAACAGCAGATTTAATCTAAGTGACGATACAGTCAACAGCCGTAACAAAAACGACCAAATGACAGTATTTCCATTTTATACCCATCAAAAACGAAGTTTAGGGTACATTGATTTCAGTTTGTGCGACTGTGAGTTTGTCCTACTGTGTGTCTAGCTATCAATCTGACGCAGACATTGTTTTCCTGTGGTAATCTCGACCCCCCTCCGACCATCTTCAGAATACCTGTTTACAATTATGTCAGGATAGTAAGTACCATTTGTCCCCCATGATTTTTAAGATGGATACATCAAATGTTCAAAATATTACGTCTATTTGGAGATTTCTGTCCGGAGGTTATCTCTGACCCTACTTAAATTTCTTTTTTTTTCAGATTTTTTAACGAATTCTGCAAACCTTTGGACTTTTCATTTATAAAGTTTGATAATCAATGATGAGATTCAAGAAGCCAAGAATAGCTCACTCCTTTTTACCTGCAAGTCAGATTAAAACCATACTTCCAAGTGATCTTGTTTACAGGATCAAGGAATACACATTATACTTAAAAAAATCAAATAACTGATTGAAATAGTTCTTTAAGATATCAGTCCCTTGTCGAGAATTTTGAAGTTTCAATCGGACTGTGATTCGAGATTCTTTTTTCATGTACTGGGATGAACATTTCTTTTCAATATATACGACCTTTCAGTAGCAATTGCTGTTGAATTGATACACATGACACTAATGGGCCCTACTAATGGTTTGGCGCTCAATAAAACCTACAACTTCTAAAGAAGTACCTGTGCAAAGTCAGGACCATAGCGATTTACATTTTTTCTGCTGGTTTTGCACATAATTAGTCTTTCTACCCTTTGAATTTCGCCTCCTGAGAATTATGTTCGGTAATTTTGAAATTACCCTTATGAACTGATTGTAGAGGCTTGCCGAGCCGTTTATAGCTCATTTATTGATTTACAACTCCGTCATAATTTTAATTCATATTTCTACTGAACTTTAAGGATACTTTTTTTTGGTAAAGTTTATAATAATTTAATATCGAATATAACAAAAGGAATTGGGAACAAGTTTTTCAAAGTTATGTAGTCCGTTCCCATTCATATTATTTATTACAAAACAAATTCTATATGAAAATACAAAGGAACATACAAAATTAAAGTCAATAATTGGTTTATGTTTATACAAGAAATACATGATAAAGGGTATAAATGGGCGTATATCAAAAGCGCACTTTTGAAAATTTAATGTTTCATCAAAAGCGCAGCGGTCCAGGTTATCGAAAGCGCACCAAGCTAGGTACAGAAAAATACAAAATTCGGGCCGAGTTTTGAGTATAAGAACCATGATAACGAAATCGATAGATGGTTGAAAATGTCGTTTGAACTTCATGTAATTGACCCCACTAAGGTTGGAGATGCCTTTGCAGAGGACTTGATCGGTACAAACTCCGGATGATGATATCCTAATTATCTTTTAGAGAACTATCTTATCGGATAAAAACAGGTGATCAGTGCGCTTTTGATATGCAAAAATGTGCGCTTTTGTTGTAACAAAAATGCGTTTTTGATATGTGAAAGCGCGCTTTCGATAAACTCCCGTTTAAAAATGAAAAGGAAAAAAGACTAAAAATTCAAAGATCAATTCACGCACTCTGTTCACATTACCATCTAATTGCACCTCATGCTTGGATTTTTTTTTCACATTTCAGCCTAATTCTTTCAACAACTAAGATGCAAATGCTTTAGTCGTACCTTGCCGAAAACTCTATTTTTCAGTCCTTCCATGTCATTTACTTTTTTGTTTGATGTGTGCGCTTTCCTGTAATCGGTTTAATTACTCATTGAGCTCGCATTCGTTTACTTACCGGCATTGAAAAAACACAATATCTGATTGTATCCCGTTCTACAGATGGTCGTTTTAACAACTTATGTATCGTCAGTGTAGATAAAGGCAAAGCAATGGGAAATCTAAACAAGAGGTTCAGAGAGCCTGTATCGCTCCCTTGGCCCCAAGAGGATCCAATATTCAATTGTTTTCATCTGTCAATGATCAAACAGTACCTCATGTACTGCATACTTGGTATTTAAATAAACATGAAATACAAATGTAGAAGTTTCTCATCTACAAGAGAAGATCACTTAACATTTTTCAAGCATTGGATCAATAGCAGGAACCTTGGAATAGGTACAAACCTGGAAGGAGTCCTTTTTACAGGGGACAATTCAAAAACTTGTGATCAAGTTTGATCCCAAATGACCAAGACAATTCAAGGAGAAGATTTTTTTAAAGTGTTTCCATGAGCTCGAATGTTAAACTTTGTTCCCTGCTGGTGGCCATTTTGGAATAAATACGCGCCTGAAAACACCCTTTTATAGCCCCGATTTGCGGAAGGTACATAGTGTTCGTGATGGCCTAATGTCTGTCCTTCTTTTAAAAGGTGGTATCCTCTTCTCCTCCTAAAGCACCCATTGGAATTTCTTTTAAATTATGCAGGAGCTTCATCACATATTGTAGATGTGAACTGTGCTTTTTGTTTTCCAATAAATACTTTTTTTCAGACTTTTGACATGTTTTTGACTTTGCCATTGTAGCTCAGTGCAAACCATATGGTGACCACTTGGTATCCCGTACTCCCCCTTAACCACTGGTCAGAATTTCATGAAACTTGTGCAAGACATTAGTTACATGCTATAGATTTGCACTATGTGTTTTGTTTTCCAACAATTCCGTTTTTTGTCTCGCCCGCGACGAAACCCCGGAAAGCGAGAAATATGCGTACAAAGTATGGCGGCGGCGGCGTAAACTTTCATGTTAAGTTTTTGTGATTAGGTCATTTTCTCAGCAACCATAAGGGGTAGGTCAATGATATTTGGAAACAAGGTTGGTCTTAGGTAGTACATGACGGTCTGGCATATGGCTTTTGTGTTTGACCTCAATTTCACGGTCTAGTGAACATGTTAAGTTTTTGTGATTGGGTCATTTTCTCAGTAATTATAAGTGGAAAGTCAATGATATTTTGTGTATAGGTTTGTCTTGAGTGGTACATGACAGTCTGCTATATTGCTTTTATCTGTGACCTCAAATTCACGGTCCAATGAACATGTAAAATTTTTGTGCTTACTTAAGTTTCTCAGTACATATAAGTGGTAGGTCTATGATATTTGATAAGAAGGTTGGTCTTAGGTAGTACATGACTGTCTAGCATATGATTTTTGTCCTTGACCTCAATTTCACGGTCTAGTGAATAGGTTAAGTTTTTGTGATAAGGTCATTTTCTCAGTAACTATAAGTGGCAGGTCAATGATATTTGGTATATAGGTTTTTTTTAGTAGTACATGACAGTCTGCTATATGGCTTTTGTCTGTGACCTCAATTTCACGGTCCAATGAACATGTTAAGTTTTTGTGCTTAGTTTAGTGTCGCAGTAACTATAAGTGGTAGGTCAATGATATTTGGTATGGAGGTTGGTCTTAAGAAGTACATGACAGTCTGGCATATGACTTTTGTCCTTGACCTCAATTTCACGGTCTAGTGAACATGTGAAGTTTTTATGATTAGGTCTTTTTCTCAGTAACTATAAGTGGTAGGTCAATGTTATTTGGTATATACTAGTAGGTTGGTCTTGGGTAGTACATTATAGTTTGTTATATAGCTTTTGTCTGTGACCTTAATTTCACAGTCCAGTGATCATGTTAAGTTTCCAGTATCTTTTAATTTAAGGTCAATAAAATTTGGTATTTTGGCTTTTCTTAGATGGAACATGACAGCCTACTATTTGGCTTTAGCCCTTGACCTGATTTTCATGGCCTAATGTTTGGTTTTTCAGTATCTATCAGTGGTAGGTCACTGATGTTTCCGTTTTGGGTGAATCAACTGTCTGGTAAAGGAGATTGGAATTGATAGTTCATCAGGAAACCCAACTTATACCCCCACTACACTATCAAGGGAGGAGATTATTGAAAATCACAACTCTGTTTTGGCATCCTTTGGTATCAAAGCGGATGATGAAAACAATCAGCTGCCCTACATATACTGGGTCCCTAAACTTCATAAGAACCCATACAAACAGAGATTCATTGCGGGGTCTTCCAGATGCACCACTAAGCCACTTTCCAAGCTTCTTACTACTTTATTGACCGCAGTCAGAGATGGCCTGAAAACTTACTGTGATAAGGTCTACTTCACGAGCGGCGTCAATCAGATGTGGATTCTAAAAAATTCTAAAGACTTCCTTGAACAGCTAGCCTCTAGCAGTCTTACCCATTGCAATAGCATACAAACTTTTGATTTTTCTACTTTTTATACTACCCTGCCACACAATGAATTGAAAACAGTAATTTCTGATTTAATGCATCAATGTTTCTACAATAAAAACGGAGAGCGCAGATACACTTATTTAGTAGTGGTGAAAGACAAAACGTATTTTGTTAAGAACCACACTGAGTCAAACAAGAAGTACACAGCAAATGACGTAATCAAGATGTTGGAATTTTTAATAGACAATATTTTTGTCGAATTTGGAGTCCGCGTTTTTCAGAAGACAATTTGGATTCCCATGGGAACTAACTGCGTGCCACTTTTAGCTGATCTCTTTCTTTTCTCGTACGAGGCCAAGTTTTTACAAGGGCTAACACAGAAAAAACAAAAGCATTTAGCCCAGTCTTTTAATTTCAGCTTCCGCTACATAGACGATGTACTTTCTCTTAATAATCCAAAATTCAAGGAATATTTACACCAGATCTATCCCAATGAGCTTGAAATTAAAGAGACTACTGATAAACCTACTTCAGCTTCGTACTTAGATCTTTTAATATACATTGACGAAGATGGACGTTTGAAGTCTAAGCTATATGACAAGCGTGATGACTTTAACTTCCCAATTATGAACTTTCCCTTTCTGAGCAGCAATATACCTATCTATGCAGCAATATACCTATCTCTCCAGCATATGGAGTATACATTTAACAGTTGATTCGTTACTGTCGGGCATGTAGTGTATACAGTGATTTTTTTAATATAGCCAAAACACTGTCCCAAAAGCTGCTTAGTCAGGGATTTGTTCAGCCTTTGTTACTTTCATCCCTTCAGAAATTCTATGGCCGTCACCGTGACATCATTAACAGATATGACGTGTCTGTGTCCCAAATGAAAACGGACATTTTCAGCTAGATTTCACGTCTTCACGGATTTGACATCCCCGATTTTGACTCTACCCTAGACTGACTCACTGATAGTGTGACGGGTGCCACTAGTGGAGCAGGACATGCTTACCCTTTCCGGAGTACCTGATGTCACTCCCGGTTATCATGGGAGTTCACACTATGAGTGCCTTAGATCTTTTTTTTTTATAATTAAATTGTTTATTGGCAAAAACATAGCATGATAGCATAATATTCAGGATAATAACATATATAGCAACAGGTGGTTATAAACATAAATTGATTAATTATAAATGATAGGTGATAAGTATATATATTTTTGAAAGAAACTAGTACTATATAATAGATTATAAAAATTATGAAAGGTATGTGGATTGGATTTTAAACAAATAATTATAAAAAGTTTAAGAGTATTTACAGAATGAATAAGAATATTTGCAAATTTAAAGGAAATACAGTGCATATAAGAATATTAGTCTAGTAAAGGAAGCCAGGGGTTCCAGCATATGTTTGCTTTGTCACCCGAGTTATTCTTAAAATATATATATTTTTCTAGTTGCAGATTCTCTTTAAGATAATTCTTAAGTGCTTTGATGCTTACGTTTGTCACATTGAGTTTGGTTCTATATATGTAAAATTTTGACAGCAACAAAATGAGATTCCTTATATTATTTAAAGTATTTCTTTCCCTATATCCAAATAATACAAACTCTAAATTAAGGGGGAGCTCAATTGATGTTTGACTAAAAATCCATATTTTTAGTTCTTCCCATAATTTTGAAATATTTGGACATGACCAAAAAATGTGCTGAATATCTTCAGTTGCTTCATTACAAAAAGTACATTTGTCCGTTTCCTTCAACTTAATTTTAAATAGAAATTTATTTGTACCAAGAATTCTATGAATAATTCTGTATTGCAACCACTGCAATTTAGAACTTTTGGTGATTTTAAAGGCCATACAGTGTATATTTTTCCAATCAAAAATATTATTTAATGTAGTTGACCATTTTTCTTCACAACCTATAGTATTAAAATTTTTATTTATTAATATATTGTACATATCCTTGGACCCTTTTGAAGACATGAGAAATATTTTCAAAGAATTTGGAATTAGGGGTCCATGAATTTTTTTCATTTTCTCCGATTGGATATGTAACTGTCGCATATAGGCTTTTATTGTGGATGTGACTCCATGATATATCAGAAAATTTGACTGTAAATTATACACTACTTGAAATTCTTGAAAAGACATCAAGTTACCTTCCTCATTAAGAAGATCATTTATTAACCAGATACCCTTTTTTGACCAGTCCCTGTAAAATATTGCCCTATTATCAATTTTATTTTCATTTTGCCATAAATTTTCTAAAACAAACTCCTCTTCATCTTTGGGTAAAATATTCTTTTTTAATTCATTCCAAGCATTGAAAACATCTTTTCAAAAGGGATTTCTTAAGCATTTATTTGTTCCACAATAAGAAATAGTATCAGTGTCCAAATTTTCAGAGTAGGAAAGTAATGTGTTTAATTTAGAGTTATTCTTAATATATCTTCTTATCCAAGTTAATTTCAGTCCCTTTATATATTTTTCAATATCTAACATCTTCAGGCCTCCAAGTTTATATTCTAAAGATAAAGTTTCTCTTTTCACCTTATCTGGTTTATTGTCCCATATGAATAAAAATAACCTATTTATGAATTCTATTTGGGTTCGGTAAAGTTAAAAATAAATGGTTTAATTTTGAAATAATCAAAGATTTTATCAGTGCCTTAGATCTTAATGTCGTCTTTTTCATTTCCGTCTATTGTGGCTGTCTCACGTCCTTGTTTTGTCTTTGTTTTTCTCTGTTGCGGTTTTTGCCATGTCTTTGGACTCCGATTTTTGTAATCATCACTACCTTTGTTCCTTCGGTATTCTACTGCCGTTGTTTCATGCCAGTCTGCTTTATTGCTTTTGTCACTTACCCTAATTTTGCAGTCTAGTGAACATGTTAAGTTGTCTGATTTAGTCAGTTTGAGAATTCACATCAATTTTGTGACCATGTAGGTACAGGCGAGACATCAATTTGGGTCCACACTTGTTTTAAAGATTTTTGCCATGACTTACAGGTTGCCTTTTTTAGCGCGGTACCAAAAGCTGATATCCACTGCTTGGAATTTTATGACTTATGGTGGAGCTTAATTACATATTTTAGATGTGCACTATTTATTTTTTTTTCCAATGATTCCTTGTTCATGTTCTTTTTAGAAAATTCACGAAGGGGTCGAGGTGCGGCTGGGGATCCATGGCTCACAAGGCCACAGTAACTCTATAGTTTAATATGAAAGAATCTTTGAATGTTGAACAGATGCTAACCTTTGTTACCCCGCTGACACCATCTTTACATAGGGCTGAATAAAGAACATTTTGTTTTGCTGGTGGCCACCAAAACACTGTTATGACCAAGTTTTTCTCCAATTTGTCTAGCAGTTTCAGAGAAGATCTTTGAATGTGTTTTTCCATAAGTCCATGTGTTTTTCCATAAGTACATGTGTTTTTCCACGAGTCCAATGTTTATCTATTGTCCCCGCTTGCAGCCATATTAGATATAGGGCGAATATAAAACATAGGTTATCAACGATTACAAAGTTCGCCTCGTTATGACACGTTGTCGCAGCAACCAGACTTTGCCTGTATGCTGACATACTAACAAAATTGCATGCATATGCGAGGTTACATGAACCAACAATGTACAGTTACTGAGCTATGAACTCCGATGTATACATTAATGTAAGTCATTCATACGTAAAGTGTAGGTTTAAGTGACTTAATTTGGACCTACCATCACAGATACATACACATGCACATGCAGGATGATCCTATCATGTACAGTACTTGAGATCTGATCCCTGACATGATCTTGAATGTAAGTCAATCAAGCGGAAAATGTAGGTCAAAGTGACCTAATTTCACCTGGATGCTGACCTACCATCAGAGATACATGCACATGCAAGGTTAGATGATCCTACCATGTACAGTGACTAAGATCTGAACTCGGACGTAAATTTGAATGTAAGTCACTCAAGCGGAAAATATAGGTCAAAGTGACCTTATTTTGCCTGGATGCTGACCTACCATCAGAGATGCATATGCAAGGTTAGATGATCCTACCATGTACAGTGACTGAGATCTCAACTCGGACGTAAACTTGAATGTAAGTCACTCCAGCGGAAAATATAGGTCAAAGTGACCTAATTTTGCCTGGATGCTGACCTACCATCATAGATGAGTACATATGCACAGTTAGATTATTGTACTTTATATAGTAATTGAGATATGAACTAAAATGTAAATTTGAATGCAAGCCACTCAAGCGGAAAATATAGGCCAGAGAGACCTCATTTTCTTGGAGGCTGTGGGTTTACCCAAGATGCACCTGCATGCAAAGTTTGATGACCCTACACCGCATAGTTACTAAGATATATACCCAAATGCGGACGAGGACGCCGGGGGTACTCTAATAGCCCCCCTCAACTTCGTTGAGGCGAATTAAAAATCACCTTCTTGCACGGCCACCAAAGGACTAATGTGGAAAAGTTAAAGTCCAATTCCCAAACATGGTGTCCAATTCCAATTCTAAGGGGAAAGATGTTTTAAATGTTGAGTTAGCTTGTGTCAAATATTTCCCTTAAACAGCTAAAGAATGTTGTTTCCTCTACACGATTTGACTTCACTACCGGGTTTGACATGTTCAACACAGTGAGTGTCCTATAAGAAGCAGGAGATGCTTATTCTACTAGTGGATTAGATATCACCCATGGGTTATAAATTGGGTCTGTGCTATTCATACGTATATATGTCTCCATTTTTTTTTTATTTGCAAGACTTATGCGATGTCTTTGTATCTTTGTGTTTCCACTATTTTCAATGCCTTTGGATTATTCTTTTTAGACTGATAATTCGGTTCTTACTTACTTTGCTATGTATCAAGACTTTGATTTTTGTTATGACCACATCATTTAAACCCACGGTATTTGTGGATGTGTGGAATACGGGTCTTTGTACCCCGTGTGTTTTTTACCCTACAATTTTGTAAGCGAGGTCATGTCACATGATGACTAGAATACTGACAAAGTCAGAAAGGGCCCCGCCCCCTTGTGTGTCCCAAAAACCTGACTGCAGAATTTCATAATTATTTTGGATATCATTTTATTGACAAAATCAATCTTTTTTTTTCATGATGCCGTAAATTTAGGCCCAGCGGCTGACCTTTTTAAGCCAGAGTACTTCAGAAACACGAAGAAAGCATTAAAACCAAATGGAATAGTTTGTTGCCAAGGTAAGTCTGCCTTTTTTCGTACCAATATAACATAAATATGACGAATTTCACCTCTAGATTATTGCAACTAATAAGACGCTTTTTTTTCTCCTCGCTAAAGAGAATATCATGCTTTTGCTTGCGAGTTCACGCAAATTATACATGTACCTTATTATCTAAATGGAAAGTTTTCTCGTGCAAATTTGTATATTTTTGCAATTACAAAATGGAAAAGCATCATAATGAATACATTTGACTTTTGTCAAATCAGTAAAATATTTCATCAAATCTCTTATTTTTATGATTTTTAGACGAAAAAACACAAAGTAGCCTAGTTTTGTTGTAAAATAAGTGTAGCAATATCAATGGAAATCGAGCGGAGAATATTCCACAAAAATAGAATAAACAACAAAAAATTATGCATAGTCTAAAAATGAAATATATAGAATCTATATAGTAAATGGAGGTACTAACAAAAATTACCAAACAGAGTTATCAAAAAGGCAAAAAGACAAAGCAGGTGGAAACCACCGGGAAAATTGTCGACCGAAATGGTCCTGACTTGGTACGGGAATTTTAAAACAGGTTTTTGGTGCGCCAAACCTCATCTATTGCGGTAGTGTCTGGCAACAACTCAACAGCAATTACAAACAAGTAATTATGACCACCAAAATCTGTTTACCTGGACCCATACAATCTACATTGTACTGTGTGCAAGTGCCATCAAAACCAGAAATCAAGAACTTCAGATTTCTATACCAGTAGGATATAGGTGGTAACAAATTATTATTTGACGAGGTGGTGCGAGAAATGACGTCATCGGAAGAGACGTAGACCGGAAGTCATGTGACCGGAAGCGAAAGTCACGTGACCGGAAGTGGAAGTGTTTATGTTGCGCATGTGCAACTGGAAGTGGCCCTATTTGAGGCCCTTTTTGGTCATATTAATCGGAAATGACGTATTGGAACAGTAACCCTAACCCTAACCATAGTAATAGTAGTAAATAGGGCTCGGTCTGTAACATTAGATAAATTACTGTAGGGAAGATAACAGGAATCACTTACAATGGCCGAACATTACAATCACATGTCGCAATCAACCAGGGAACTGGACAAGAAAAACAATAAAATGACAAAAGACAAACATATATAACGATAGGAACTCGGGATAGTCGGACTTGGTACCGACACTGGCAACAGCCAGCGGACGGGTTAAACCGGTTTATGGGTACCCAAACCTCCCCTTTCTCCATCCCGTTTCCCTATAGTATAATAAAATACAAATAAAACCCAATAAAGGTAGACCACTAACTCTAAGACCACAATCATGAAAAGGAAAGAATAAACAAAACGTTATTTAGAAAGATAGGTGGAGGAGTGCTCGCGGCTAAACTGCCGGCTAGCTCAAGGAGCCTAGTCTGCCGGTAAAACACTGTCGCACTACGGAATAATAATCAAAGTCAAAACTTCCCGAAGGTTTTGGTAAAGAATTATCATAGATTTCAGTAGACAACGGCGGTATCAGTGAGAGGTCAGTATAATTGTAAAATCTTCAGGGCATTCGATCCTAAAGCCAATTTAACGGAATCATGAAGAATATATGTAAGTTACGTCCCATTTTTTTGGATTTTTTTTATCATTTTTGACATTTTTAACAACATTTCCGTAAAAACGAGGATGAGAATAAGCTGTTTCCGAATCGCATTATACTTAGGTACCAAATGTTCATATCTTCTATAAAACTTCTTAAATGTGTTTATCAATCTATGAAATCTGTAACCTTGTTGTAATAGTTTGGGTGTGATTGTAAGATTACGTTCATTAAAGTAGTCAAGAGTAGATCAGACGCGTGCGAATCGTACCAGTTGAGATATATACACCCCGTATGATGGTGCTGCAGGAACGTCGCCATCAAGAAAAGGGAAATTAGTAATAGTGAAATCAAAATCATCCCTTTTATTTATTTTTTTGTAATGAATTTGTTGGCAAGAATTATCATTTACAATTTTTCCATACAGATATATCAATAACCAGTTTTATAAACTAAGGTATTATAGCCTAAATTAAGAAATAAAAAAAGCAGACAACTAAAAAAATTTTCAAAAGAACAAAATTTGAACAGAAATATGCTGACGTCATGCCGTTTCAAACTTATATTTTTTGTTTCAGAATACTCCAAAAACACATGGGGGATTAATTAAAGAAGAAGAAATTAATAATAA
>MJUU01045487.1:0-13342 GCA_002080025.1 Modiolus philippinarum
ATTATCATTGAAAATAGAAATAAGTTTATCACTATTTGGTACAGTTCAATTTGTAGTTTTTTTTATGAAGTACCGTTCGTAACAGAACAGAAAAAGATCTGTAATGAGAGGTGCACAATTAGTACCCATGATAACAATGGTGCCAAAACGAACATAATACATCGGCAAACGAATACTGAAGCAAGAACGAGGAAAAGGGGAATTCTAAAATCATAAATCCAAAATTACGGCAATTCACAGCAACACGAATTGAGACAGTATGACAAAGACAAAACAAATAAACAAAAAAGAACAATAACGTCACAAAACTAAAGCACTAGCAGTGTGAACCCCTATAAAAACTGAGGTATCATCAGGTGCTCCCGTCACACTGCCAGTGAAAAGACCGGTTTTATCACAGTCGGTGTTAGTCAGTCCAGTAACAAACTCTGGATCTACCCAAAGATATCTGTTCTCATTTGTGAAACCGAAACATTGTAATGGTCTGTCAAATCGTGGTGACGACCGTAAAACCTCTGTAGTGACAATTGCAACAGTGACTGAACATACCCTTGATGTATAAGTTTTTGAGACATTTATTTCGTTCTTATGACAAAATCACTGTACAAACTACAGGCACGGCAATAGCGAATGAGTTGTGAAATGTACACGCCATTAGCCGGAGAAGTGGGAATATTACTGCTCAAAAACGGGAATGAATATAAGAAAGATAACAGGAAACACCTACAATGGCCGTAAACCACAATCACATGCCACAATCCACCAGGGAACCAGGGAACCGCACGAGAAAAACAATAAAATGACAAAAGACAAACATGGACAACGATAGGAACTCGGGATAGCCGGACTTGGTACCGGCACTAGCAAAAGCTAGCGGTAGGGTTAAACCGGTTTATGGGTACCCAAACCTCCCCTTTCTCTATCCCGTTTCCCTATAGTATAATTGAACATACAAATAAAACCCAATACAGGTAGACTACCAACTCCAAGACCACAATCTTGAGAAGGAAAGGAAAAGACAAAACGTAATTTAGAAAGATGGGTCGAGGAGTGCTCGCCGCTAAACTGGCGGCTAGCTCAAGGAGCCTAGTCTGCTGGTAAAACACTGTCGCACTACGGAATAAAGATTAAACTCAAAACTCCCCGAAGGATTTGGTAAAGAATTATAATAGATTTCAGTAGACATCGGCAGTATCAGTGAGAGGCCAGTATACCTGTAATATCTTCAGGTCATTGGATCCCAAAGCCAATTTAACGGAATCATGAAGAATATCCTGTCAATATCCCCTATTACGTAAAGAATGTAAGTTGCGTCCCAGTTTTTCTGGATTTTTTATCAGTTTTTGACATTTTTTAACAACATTTCAATAAAAACGAGGGTGAGAAATGCCCTTAGTAATAAGCTGTTTGCGAGTCGAACCTTATTTTAAGTTCAAATCTTCATATCTTCTATAAAACTTCTTAAAGGTGTTAATCAATTTATGAAATCTGTAACCTTGTTGTAAAAGTTTGGATGTGTTAGTAAGGTTACGCTCATTAAAGTCGTCAAGAGTAGAACAGACGCGTGCGAATCGTACTAGTTGTGATATATACACCCCGTATGATGGAGCTACAGGAACGTCGCCATCAAGAAAAGGGAAATTAGTAATTGTGAAATCAAAATCATCCCTTTTATCATAAATTTTAGTTTTAATTTTGCCAGAGTCAATGATGATAGTAAGATCAAGAAATGGGCAGTATTTAGAATCATCGTTTGCTTTATTAAGTTTCAGTTCTTGCGGGTATATGAGGTCGACATAGTCTAAAAACTGGGGATTGTCAATAGTAAGGATATCGTCGATGTACCTGCTGTTATCGTTGAAAATTGAAATAAGTTGATCACTGTTTTGTACGGTTCAATTCTGTAGTTTTTTCATAAAGTCCCGTTCGTAACAGAACAGAAAAAGATCTGCAATGAGAGGTGCCCATGGGAATTCCAATGACCTGTCGATAAACGATGTTGCCAAAACGAACAAAAACATTGTCCAGCAAAAAATTTAGTGTCTTAATCATGTCATCACAAGTCCAGCAGCTATGATTATTGTAAATGATATTAGAGAAGAATCCTTGCTTTTTATTACAACAAATGAACCGTAGACCAGAAAATTTGAAAGACCATTTAATAAGTTGTCCCAATTTTGATTTAATCAATTTATGTGGAAGGGTTGTATAAAGTGTAGAAAAATCATAACTGTCAATAGACGAAACTGGTCTTTTTATTGATTGTAATTTATCTAAAACTTCAATGGAATTTTTTACACTCCAAAAGTAATTTACACCAGAGTTTTGATAGGTTTTTTCACAGTACTTGTAACTAACTCTCTAATACAGGTGAACGCACTGGTTAAATGGATGGATAAATTAGCGGTAGAACAGTTACTCGATGCCGAAATAAAACGATGTTTGTAGGGATTTTTGTGAAGCTTAGGAACCCAGTACATAGTAGGCAAGGTGTTATCTTTGGGTGGAACTTGGAGCATTTTTGTGTCGTTGTATTGCTGTTTGGTTAATGATTTTTCTTCAAAATTAGTACATTTGAAAGTGTTAGACTTTGATAATTCATTTTGTTGGACAATTTTTTTTGGGAAGTTCACTATTGGAAAGTCGAAATCATCACGCTTGTCGTAAAGTTTTGTTTTCAGACGTCCAGAGTTGTCAATGTAGAGGTATAGGTCCAGGTATGATGCTGATGATGGTGTATCAGTGGTCTCTTTAATTTCGAGTTCATTTGGGTATATAATATGAAGGTTTTCCTTGAATTTAGGAATGTTCAATGAAAGAACATCATCTATATAACGGAAACTGAAATTAAAGGATTTTGCTATCTTTTTATTGTCTTTTTTCTGAACTAGCCCTTGTATGAACCTGGCTTCATATGAATAAAGAAACAAATCTGTGGCGCACAATTAGTCCCCATAGGTATCCCTATTGTCTGCTGGAAAACTTGTCCTCCAAATTCTACAAATATGTTATCAATCAAGAATTCCAGCATTGCAATGACATCCTCCTCTGTATACTTTTTGTGTGAATCAGTGAGATGTTTAACAAAATATGCCCCATCTTTACCTATCACTAAAAATGAATATCTTCTTTCACCCTTTTTATTACAGAAAGACTGATGTATAAAACCCGGAGTACTGACTTAAGCTTATCGTGTGGAAGAGTAGTATAGAGAGTACTGACACTGTTGCAGTGTTTGAGTTCAGTTGAAGATAGATATTCCAATAAGTCTTTTGAGTTTTTGAGAATCCACATCTGATTCACTCCACTTTTTGAGTATACTTTATCCCTATATATCTTGAGGCCATCTTTGACTGTAGTAAGTAATGAAGTAATAAATGTTGTCTAGCAAGAGAATCAGTGCCTTAATCATAACATCACATTTCCAGCAGCAATAATTGTTGTAAGTAATAATGGAGAAAAACCCTTACTTTTTGTTACAGCAAATGAACTGGAGACTTTTTCAAGTTTAATGATTACGGAACATTCTGAATTAAAAAGGGCAATTAAAATAACAAAATACGTACTAACTGTATCCCTGCAAATTCCATTCAACAATTTATTTCTCTTCAGTGCAGATCGAATCAAAACATTCGGAAAACCAAAAACCGAAAGATGTATGAAAACTGGTAAAGAACAAATAACCGACAGGATCTTAAATAGGTCTCGAATTAAGAAAAGTGTTTTCAGAACCCCCTTTTGTAAAACTCTTTTTTTTTCACGATTTTCTAAGTAAATTTCATTTCGCACAGTCTTGAATTCGCGGTTGTTGGTGGAGCTACTAAATAATCCAATGGAATCAAAATATTCACGACCGTTTTATTTTCGTGCTTCACCCATTAACGCGAAAATGGCGAAAATGAAGCTACCGCGAAAATTTCCCGGTTTACAGTGTGTGAAAATGAACATGATTACTAGTATATGCCTGTAACTGTCAGTAAATTTAAATATGATTTCACAGTTATACAATAAAAAGGAGAGGAGTATTGCTGTGAATGCAAATGCCAACGCTTTGTGTTCAACCAAAACCAAATATTTAATCATTTTAAACGACCTTCAATGCACTTTCATTGTAAAGTTTGAATGAATTCCATTCAATAGTTTCAGTCAGTTACATACCAAAAATTCTATCGGGTTCTATGTGGATGTATCAAACACACTCGGAACTAAGGGTTTTCCTATTTCTGTATAGTTCAATGCTAATCAATACTTACAGAGAGGTACTATGTAGGGTTCATTATGTAAAATTCCCTGCACTTACAGCCACGCTTCAGAACAATCAAACTAAATAAAAGAAATAAAAATGAATAATTGGAAACATCTACTACGGCTGATAATTACAACTGCGTGCTACAATTTCCCAGGGAACTGCACGGGAAAAAGCACAAACAAGACAAAAAAAAACCAAAACAAAAAAAACAAATGTAAACTACGATAGGAACTCGGGACGGTCGGTCTTGGTACTGGCACTAGCAATAACCAACGCTGGGGTTAAACCGATATATAGGTACTTTAGTGTCCCCTTTCTCTGTCCCGTTTCCTTATAGTACATGTATAAATAAACATACGAGAAAACCAAATACAGGCAGACTACTAACTCCATGACAACAATCTGAAAAGTAGAGAAAATGACAATACGTGATTTTGAGTTTGAAAGATGGGTTAAGGGGTGCTCGCCACTAATCTGCAAGCTAACTCAAAGACCCTAGACTGCTGGTAAAAAGAAATACAAAAAATGTACGTAATTTAGTTTCTGCATATGGGCATTTCGACAACTTATGTCTCTTCAGTGCAGAAAAAATCAAAACATTTGGAAATCGATATACCGAAATATGTGTTAAACTTTGTAGCACTACGGAAGAAAAAATCAAACTAAAAAATTCCCTAAGGGTTTGGTAAAAAAAAAATCATATATTTCAATAGCCTTGTGCAATATCAGTAAGAGGCAAGTATGTGTGCAAATTAACAGGTCACTAGATCCCAAAGCGAATGAAACGGATTCCAGCAGATTGGCTATAAGTAAAGTCTCATTTTTCCTAGATTTTTCAATCAGTGCGTGAAAATTTTTAACAAGATGTCTTTTTATGTTGTCTGCATAGTATATATTTTTCTGATATAGTATTTTAGTGAATGTGTTGTGTTGAAACACATGTGCTTCATTTTACCAAATGGCAATGACATTCAGGCTTCATTGTGAGAAGATGGAAAGAAAAGACAACAGGAAACACCCAAACCGACAGATGTTCAAATCACAGACCACAATCTAAAAAAATTACATGAAAAACACAAATTAAAACAAAAGACAAACGATCGAAGCATGGTTTAGTCAAACCTCCCCTTTCTCGATGGCATTTTCCTTTTGTATTACAGATAAACAAATGAACTGTAGTATAAGTACATTACTTACTTCAAAGACCACTACCTTGAACATGAAAAGAATAAAACGTTACTTACTTTAGAAAAATTGGTCAAGAACTTAGCCCAAGGAGTCTAGTCAATTAGGAATCAATTAAACAAGAAGTATTAAAAACTAAAAATTGAGGGCTTCCTCTGGTAAATTGTAACTCATTGGAGGTTGTGACAGGGGTGGAAAATAAGAGAGTTAATCACATAAACATAGCAACAGACACACACAATTGTAACGGTTTATAGTATCCACCGTGAAATAAGTAAGCCTCACCTGGTGAAATAATCTCCAGTTGGAAAGTATTTACTGGTCAAGTGGTGAAATAATCTCAAAGATATATATAAATAACATTTGTTCCGTTTGGAATTGATTTCACAGGATGCTATTTTGGCTTACACAATCATGAATACAACTGCATTCTGATCATAAAACTCTTAGTATCATGTAAATTCGTTCTATATCTAAAATTTGAAAGTACAAAACATTGCATACTGGTATTTAAAATACATAAAAGTTTTAAGGGTATTGAATTCGAGGTAACATGTCCCTTCCTGGAAATCAATATCTATTATAACATTGAAAAATATTATCTTATAACAAGCATTGTTTAGACTCATATAAAAAAGACCTTGATATTTTGTTTTAGTATGTTACCATAAACTTACAATTAAAAAAAATGTACACTATCTATATTGATCCAATCATCAAATCTTTGACACTTGAACAATCCATTATATTTGTATTTCCAGCTTCCCTTTGATTTAATAATAAAAGTCATACTAACAGAAATAAAATATAGAACAATGCTAAAATAGCAACAGTGTTATATTTGTTGATTTAAAGAATTCCAAATGAGAATTAAAAAGGTCAATGCATGCTTTTTATGCAGTAACACTTTCAAATTTAAAACCACCCCAACATCAGTCAGCTGAATTTGAGCATCGCTGCTTGACGGTGGTAGCAATATGGAGCTCTACGTATACTTCCTAATTTTAACAGCAGGTATAGTGAATCAAATATATGGTGGCTGGATGTTACAATGTTTTGTTAATTGTGTGTTTTTGTTTTTTGCATTTGCACACTTTGTCAATGAAAAAAATAAAAGAGCCAAAGTAAAATATGAAAAAGTACAGTATCACCACATCAAGCCATCATATAACCACATAACAAATGAGAGATTTTAGAAGCGGCATTCATTGGTTAAATAACACTTATTGTTAATTTTATACAATACTTTTATTTTCAAATTGTAAAATGTTAAATTGAAAATAATTCGTGAAGTTAATATTTTTTATATGCTCCGCCACATGTAGTGGCGAGGTACTATGTTGTGTGTCCGTCTGTCTGTCTGTCTGTCCGTCCGTCAGTCTGTCAGATTTCCGACGGATAACTTGTGAAAGTAAATTAACATACGGTCTTCAAACTTACTTCAAACTTAGAATATGTAGGGACAGCTCCATGCCATATAAAGATAGAGAAAGGGGAGGTTTGGGTACCCATAAACCGGATTAACTCTACCACTGGCTGTTGTCAGTGCCGGTACCAAGTCCGGCTATCCCGAGTTCCTATCGTTATCTATGTTTGTCTTTTGTCATTTTATTGTTTTTCTTGTGCAGTTCCCTGGTGGATTGTGACATGTGATTGTAATGTTCGGCCATTGTAAGTGTTTCCAATTATCTTTTCGTCATTATTTGCATAAAATTTCGAATTTAAGAAGATTGATCTGGGCTAGTAGAACCTTTTGCTGTGCTTGCCACCAGACCAATATCACGATGTTCTGTCCCTCCACATTATTAACATATTTAAAGTTCAAAGTGCAAAAATAATTTTAGAGACTTACAGTAATCCCAATTATAAGTACTTAATTGGTATAAGAAATTAATAAGTGCGGCTTTTATAAATCCCAGTTTAGTTGAACAGGCCGTGTGTGCCTGGTTTATATAGTCAAAATGATGGGATCTGCCCTAAGACTGCAAAATACGAGTCCCAGTTTAGAGTTACAGTAAAGCTTCGAAAGTGCCAGTATAATACAACCGTAGTACTTTGAACATAACTATTCTTTTGAAAGTGTTAAAGCTGTAACGTATACAGCAAAATCTTAGAAAGCGCACAACCTAGCGTTAATTTTTCCCTGCTCCATCTGATGTTGATTCTAAAATTTAATTGACGGACGTTCACTTTGCATTCACGTTTGTTAATTTTACAACATAATTACTAGATCTGCATTTGAATCTAGTAATTTTGAATGGAAGTCCTTTAGTTTGACTTTCAAGTCTGTTGATCTCAGTTAAGCTGTTCATTTTTTCCGTTTACATCAACATCCGTTAGTTCTGCTGATTTCAATTTAAGCTTTTGATTTTTAAATCAAATGTTGTCAGTTTTTATACAGTAGAACTTCGATGGCTCGAACTGCAATAACTCGAACAACATGGATGCCTCGAACCCTTTTTGTGGTCCCTTTGTTCGAAGTTTAACATATTTCTACCTCGATATCTTGAACAACCCTCTAACTCGAACTGTTTTCATCGGTCCCTTGGATGTGCGAGCCATAGAAGTTTGACTGTATATGTTGTTCGTCGATGTCCGTTGGGTTTACCCTCGAGTCTGTTGATTTCAAATACAGCAGTTATTTTCAATTAACGTTATAAGCTTTTATAATTGTTGTTCGTTCTTTTTTGACGTATTTTGCCTCTTTCCCAACCAATTACCTCTGATAAATAAAATCCAAATGTTTTGTAGAAGGGAAGGAAATTTTAGCAACAAAAATAGGTATTTGAACAGGTAAATATTGTAGCACGCTACCTTTTCTACTATATCTATGCAAAAATAAGACAAACAAAACTTACAATTAAAACTTTCAAATAAAGTTTTCCATAAAATGAAATAAATAGCAAAATATTAGCATGAATACTATTGATGTTTACTTTACAGATTTATCGGTTTTGCCTAACTTTTTTTAATTGCATACATGTAAGGAAAGTTACCAGTCACTGATTTGTCAATTTTCTAAAAAAAAAAAAAAAAAAAAAAAAAAAAAAAAAAAAAAGGGGCAACAGTATGTTTACAAATTTTAATTCTGTTTACAAACTCGTTGCATATTTATATCAAATGTTATCATATCGTCAAGCAATACAAATTCAAATATATCATTCAAATCATAGTTAATGAATTTAGCAACAATACAAACAATAAGCCGGCACATTTAGTGACTGTTGGGTTTACCGGGGTCACAAATCATTCAATTTTAGAGAAATGATCTCCAACATTGTTCCATGATAATTTCTTAAATCGTAATAATTAAACTCCAAAATGTAAAAATTCAATATTATTTAAACCGAATGTTTTGTAGTTATCTTTAAATGATTGGTTAAAGTTACCAGGTACCGACATAAAAATAAGTGTCATAAATTGATCTTCATACGAGGTACATTTTTTTAATTAAAAAAATTTGATGTATCATGAAGTCATTTGCTACATTGCATACTGTTTACCTGTAATCTACACACAATATCCATACCTGTTGGTCGCTTACATACCAAATTCAGCGGTTTTCTTTTGATGTTCAAATAACATAGGTTTGACCAAAGAAGTTGAAAAAAAAGAATCAAACTAAAAAATCCCAGGAGGGTTTGGTAAAAAAAACCCATCATATATTTCAGCAGTATCAGTGAGTGGCCAGTATGTGTGTAAAATTAACAGGTCACCATATCCTAACGCGAATTTAACGGATTCAAGCGAATCGGCTATAAGTAAAGTCTCTTTGTTTCTCGATTTTAATCAGTGTGTGGCATTTCTGAACAAGATTTCTCTTTATGTTGTCTGTATGATATTTAATTTCTGATATACATCCGTGTTGTTCATCTTTGTGTATGCATGTGTGTCTTCATTTTTCTTTTCTATGGCGTGCTCATGTTGTTGTGTCTGTTTCATTGTTGTTTCCGATGTTGCAATTGTCCTTGGATTATTCGTTTTGGATTGACGGTTCAGTTCTCACTTACTCAAGTACTTTAACGAATGTTCTGTGTTGAAACACATGTGCTTTATTTTACCAAATGGCAATGAAATTCAGGGTTTATCATTCATTTAAACAAACAAAAAAAAGACTTTAATGTTTGCATAGTATATAAAACTGGAAAACTTAATTAAAATCTTAAAGTTTGCCTCAAAACCAGTACCAGATTTAGAGCTCTTATTTATACTGCATATTTGTTTAGAAATGGTCGTAATACAGATAATGAAAGGAGAAATTTAAATACTTAATAAGTTTTTTTTTAATGTGATAACTAATTTATTAATTTGGATGAAACAACAACAGATATTCAATCACAGGCCACAATATACAAATAAAAAAATTACAAGAAATATACAAATTAAAACAAAAGCGATAGAAGCATGGAACAGTCAAACCTCCCATTGCTCCATCGCAGTTCCCTTTAGTTTTAAAGATAGACAAATGAACTGTAATATGAGTACATTACTTACTACAAAGACCACTACCTTGAAAATGAAATGAATATTTGGAAAGATTGGTCAAGAACTTAGCTGAAGGAGTCTTGGTCAGCTGGAAATCAATTAAACAAGAAGTGTCAAAAACTAAAAATTGAGGGCTTCTTCTGGTGCATTGCAACTCAATGCAAGTTGTAACAGAGGTGGACAATAAGGGAGTTAAATAAACAGAGCAACAAACAAACACAATCATGAAAACAACTGCATTTCTATTCAGAAAACTCTTAGTATCGTGTAACTTTCTTCGATATCTAATAATTTGAAAGTACAAAAACATTGTATATTCAAAATACATAAGACTTTCTTAAAGTATTGAAGTCGAGGTAACACGTCTATTCATGGAAATTGATATATATATTGTAACATTAAAAAACAAGCATTGTTCAGACTTATATAACAAAAGTCCTTCATAATTTGTTTTCAGTATGTTACCATAAACATACAATTTTTCTTCTAGACCTATCAATGCAACAACTGATGTACAGTTCACTATCTATATTGATCCCATTATCAAATCTTTGACACTTGAACAATCCTTTATATTCTTTTTTGTATTTCCAGCTTCCCTTTGATTTAATAATAAATGCTATACTAATAGAAATATATCATAGAACAATGATCAAATAGCAACAGTGTTGTATTTGTTGATTTAAAGAATTCCAAATGAGAACTTATAAGGTCAATGCATGCTTATTATGCAATAGCATTTTCAAATTTAAAACCACCCAACATCAGACAGCTGAATTTGAGTATCGCTGCTTGACGGCGGTAGCAATATGAAGCTCTACGTATACTTCCTAATTTTAACAGCAGGTATGTGACAATATTTTTTTTATGCGCTTGTGTTTTTTTGTGTTAGCGTTTTTTTTGTGTTTGCACAATTTCTCTATGAAGAAATAAATGAGGCAAATTCGAATATGAAATCGTACAGTATCGCCACATCCAGCCTTCACATAACCATTTAACAAAAGAGAGGTTTACAAACGGTGTTCTTTGGTTAATATCATTTATTGTTAATCCTATACAAAAACTTTTATTTGCAAATTTTAGTTAACAAATAAACAGGACAAACCACACATGCACACACACACAAAATAAAAAAAATCTATAGTTAACTGTAATCCCCATATCGAAAAATAGTTACATTATTAGGACTTAATTGGTAAAAGAAATTAATAAGTGCAGCTATTATAAATCCCAGTTGAACAGGCCTTGCTCCAGTCCAAATGATGAGTTCTGTCCTAAGACCATACAAACTTTGTAATAGTAAGGACCTGTCATTATATATATTTATAAAATGTAAAAATGGATAATGCTTTAATTGCTGCATAATTATGCTTTATGAAAACAAAATACGAGTTCCAGTTAGAATACCAAGTGCCAGAATGATACAACCGCCGCACTTCTGCTGATTCAATTTAAGCTTTTGATTCAATTAACAATAATTACATTTCATGAATATTCATTTGAATTCCGTCAATTTGATAGGTGAACATCGCTACGTGGCATATCGATGTGAAGTTGCAATTCCCATGAAACACATTTGATCATATGACCACGTGGCGGACGAATTAGTAACCGCGCTTCATTAAATGCGCTTCGGTCAACACTTTCATACCCCAATGAAACTTCAAAATAATGCATTCAATTCTTAATTATAAGCTTTTATTATTAAAATAAAGAGTGCTGTGCGGCAGTTTGTAAGCATAAATAAACAAAACAAATAATCTTTTATATTTTGACATGTGTATATATTTTTGGTTTTACCTTTTATCGCAGTTCGACAAGAATTTTAGCTTTTATTATTGTTGTTCCTTCCGTTTTGACGTATTTTGTCACTTTCGCAACCCGTACCTCTGATAAATAAAATCCCTCAAAAGCACGATGCAAATGTTTGTAGAAGGGAAAGAAATTTCAACACAATGAACAGGTATTTGAACAGGTAAATATTTTAGCACGCAATCTTTTTCTACTATAATTATGCAAAGAGATTTACATTTAATATTTTGAAGTCGAAACTTTCAAATAAAGTTTTTCGTAAAATGAAATAAATAGCAAAATATCAAACATGAATAATATTGATGTTTACTTTACAGATTTATCGTTTGGCCTAACCTTTTTATTGTATATGTTACAGGGAAATTGGAATCCAGGAGGATCTGGAATCCTCCTAGGGCAAATTGGAATTCTGATTTGCCCTGGCTTTAATCCAGTGTAAATTGGAATTCCAATTTCTACTAGGACATACTGAGATATCCAGCATTGCCCTAGGAGGATTCTGGATCCTACTGGTTTTTTAGGACGATCCAGAATCGTACTAGATATTATTGCTAGGAGGAATCTGGATTCTGCTATTATTTAAAACCAGTTAAGATTCTTTTATTTGCTTAAAATAAACAAACAATAAGATCGAATATTTATTAATGGAAAACTAAATTAGTATTGGCAGATTAAAACATTTACTAGTGCAACATTTTTACAAACTTTTCTTAAACTCACACCTATTTATTGCAACATTTCTTCAAATGTTCTTGTGAAATTTTGTGGAACAATTAGCTTTTGGATATGGACACGTGAAAGTATTACATTTACCATTACAATTGCACATAGACAGGCTGAAAATCTCGATTGATGGGCGATTTTTTGACATATAGATAATAGTGTTGCACGCAGCTCTATATAATATGAATGATAATGTGTTGGTAAGGTGAGCTGCAAAGGTAGAATATGTGATTCCGAATGCCAACAGTGATGAAAATCATCTTTTTAAACCTGTTAACATCGGAAAATCCAGCAAGGTCTACGGCTGGATTTGAACCCCTGCTTTGTTGTCATCTATGGCAACACCGCCTGCACTATGTCAAGCGCCCTAGACCACTAGACCACATAGGCTATATAAAAAATACAGCTTTCGGTAACCTAGTTATTCCTCCTCGTAGGAAATCTAGAGTTGTAACATAGTACACGATGAACATTTGATGGGTAGGAACTAGATAGAAGAAGGTAGGAAATAGATAGCCTAGGTGGTCTAGTGGTCTAGGGCGCTGGACATAGTGCAAGCTGTGTTGCCATAGATGACAACAAAGCAGGGGTTCAAATCCAGCCGTAGACCTTGCTGGATTTTCCGATGTTAACAGGTTTAAAAAGATGATTTTCATCACTGTTGGCATTCGGAATCACATATTCTACCTTTGCAGCTCACCTTACCAACACATTATCATTCATATTATATAGAGCTGCGTGCAACACTATTATCTATATACCTTATGTATCTTACCTGTTGCAACCTTATCCTTCTTCTATCTATTTCCTACCCATCAAATGTTCATCGTGTACTATGTTACAACTCTAGATTTCCTACGAGGAGGAATAACTAGGTTACCGAAAGCC
>MJUU01045487.1:26082-42653 GCA_002080025.1 Modiolus philippinarum
AAAAATAAATACACAAAAAGACTCACAGTAAAAATCAAACTAGAAAAAGTCCAACTTATCAAGACGAGTACCCTTACAATGAAGTATTTATACTCAAAATAATACTCAAAACGAACATGGAAAAAGACATTTAACAAACCAAGGACATTTCTTTTAACCCATATGATATTTCAACAATTAACGACGAAACATCAAATAAATACATTCTAAAGAAAAAGCAATGGTTAAAAGTCAACTGATTAATGAGGAAGATAACTCACAGAAAAATGAATACCGAAAACTAATATCATATTAGCCACAGAGATCGAATTTAACGACAGAATGCAACTTAGACTGATCAACTGTTATAGTCATAAGCTCATTGACACCGAAAATTTATTTATTCTCCATAAACGTTAAAGATGATACATTTAGATAATTCTAAGTTTACCATTTTGTTTTAGGAAAGGGTTGAATTAAGAATGTTTTCAAGATTAAACGATGACCAGAAACTGGCAATGTGTAAAGGGATAGACAAAATTGATTGTTTCACTAAAGTTACCATTAACAGAAATTTACAGTGTGCAAAAATATTACTGGTGAGTCAAGTAACTAAGGATTATCAGTTTAGAGTTTAATAAAAGGTTTATATCGCTAATAAACACAACAAAAACTATTTCAGAAAACTTTGAAAAATATATAAATTGTGTACAAAGGAGAAAAACTTATTGGCCTGTAACATGAATACAACTAAAATATGTTTAAAATAATTCGAAAAAGAAAGGAAANGGGGTAAATGTCAAGGAGACAACATCCCATATCCAGGTTAAAACGACCCAAAACAAAGCATCTAGGGGTCACCGTACGGTCTTCAACACAGTGAGGAACCTCACACCATATAGCAAGCCCTAAATGGCCCCAAAAAGGTAAAAAAGTGAATAAATCAATGGAAACATACCACATCCAATTACCCAAATATCAAGAAACTAAAATTTGATAAGACACAGACAAGCCAATCACCAACATATTCCTGACTTGGGACAGGCGCGGTGGGGGTTAAACTCGTTTTTTTTTATCCAAACCCTCCCCCTATGTGTGCATAACAAAATACCGAAGTTAATGTTAATTTTATTTCTGCATATGCGCATTTCGAAATTAAACATTTGGAAATCCACATACCGAAACATGTGAAATCTGAAAGAGAACTAATTACGAATAGAATCTAAATAGGGAAGCCAAAATCAGCTAAGGAGAGAGCTATGCAAGGGGGCTGGTGAATACCCTCGAGTACTAACAGTCTAACAGCTGAAATTATCCGATATGTCGGAAAACAGTATCCATCCAAACTTTAGTCGTCTTGTTAATATTTACAAAACAATGTCAAATTAACTAATAAACATTTGTTAAAGTGTTAAGCTATAATATGGGAGAACATATTTAAATGTCACTTTAAGATTTTACATATATCCATGTTTTACGTGGATGTGAAACTCTTGCAAATCAGAGTAAACGATTCGTTGTTACTTTTTTCTTGAACTGTAATACTTTCAATTCCAGGCTTCAGAAACAGTCAGTGCAGCGTTTATAAAGTCGTTGGTTGATATAAGGAATTGCGCAAACTGGGAAAGGGAACTGTGGAATTTGATTATGAAATACTCGCCTGAAATTTTGGATATTGAGTGTACTAAAAATTCCCCTCCAGAAGTTTTGATATCAACGTAAGAATGATTTCTCATACCTTATTTAGTGTCTGTATATTTTACACATACAATTTTATGCGCTCATTTGGCCATGTCACACCATAGTAGATACCATTAACAATTGTAACATATACGTTACTGAAGAAATAATAATAAACATGAAACTAAATAAAAAATAAACATCTCGCCAAACAGTGCCAAAAAATAGCAATTATGGGGCACAATCCACAAAGGGAAATGCATAAGAAAAACACAAATTAAATACAAAAGACAAACGTGAACAACAATAGGAACTCGGTATAGCCGGACTTTGAACAGGCACTAGCAAAAACCAGTTGTAGAGTTTAAATGGAATAAAAAAAAGATAACAGGAAACACCTACAATGGCCGAAAAACATAGCCACATGCCAGAAAGTAAATAGGAACTGCACAAGAAAAAAAACCCACAATAAAAATACAAAAGACAAACATAAACAACGATAGGAACTCGGGACAGCCGGACTTGGTACCGGCACTAGCAAAAGCCAGCGGTAGGGTTAAACCGGTTTATGGGTACCCAAACCTCCCCTTTCTCTGTCCCGTTTCCCTATCGTAGAATAAACATACGAATAAAACCCATACAGGTAGACTACTAACTACTTAAGTCTTTTTCAACTGGATGTAATGAGTGCTATTTTAAAGCTATTATCCGCGATAGAAACACTAGTCAATGTGACAGGCCCAAATGGACTTGACATGTCCGTATCTATAGTCTAGGTCGCTGGTAGTGTAACAGTACTTATTTGCTATTCGTATTATAATATTAAAAACAATTCGTTTATAATCGGAATTACTGACTCGGCAGTTGTAAGAACACTTTGCCACTTAATTTATTTTTGTTGACAACCCTGCATCCATGAACAAAAGGGATACATGAATGTAGAGTTGATCGAAATTTGAAAATGAATTCCACTCCAACACGTGCTAGAGGCCTTCTTGAACTTGCTATGAGGTATGAGCATAGCTCATTGTTGAAGGTTTATGATGACTTCAAAATTAAGAACAACAATAAAAGCCGTTGTTCCATTGCTTGGTTCAATGACCCAATGGCAGTGTGACGGGTGCTGTGCACAGAGCAGGACATGCTCACCCTTCCGGAGCACCTGATGTCACTCTTGTTTATTGAGAGTTCACACCGTTAGTACTTAAATTTTTTGTGTTGTATATGTAATGTTCGTGTTTTGTGGGCATGTGGTGTCTTTGGTCTTCCGTCTTTTGGTGTTCTTGCTTTTGCCTTGTCTCTGGACTTTGATTTGTGTAATCTTGTGCTTTGTTCATTCGGTATTCTACTGCCGTTGTTTTGTAGACTTTATCTCATGTGCATTTACTCCCTATCGTTTCACTGTTAATTCATGAAATTTTACAACCAATAATTCAGTCATAGGTGCATTTTATTCTATAGAAATTTCACAGTCTACACCATGATGTGATAGAGTATTAGGATATTTCTATTTAAGTTAAGAGGAAAAAACTTTCAGCAAATTTAGTTCAATTTTAAACCACTTTGAAACAAACATTGCAAATATTGTCCGATGCATTCGTTTACCAATACCAACAATAAATAAAAAAGTGTATTTTTGTCACTCTTAAACGATTGGACAAGCAGGGAAATTTCAAGCAAAACAGAGATTGCCAAAAAGAGTAAAGGTGTAGATGAGATGTTCGAAAGCATTTAGTTTTTCCACCGTAATTTAATTCATGTCAAATTTTTTGAGTTTTACACTTTGCTGCATTAAGCCTGATTTTGACTTTCAATGCTAAATATTTTTTTCCTTCTGTCGACTTCACCTCCCCTTTTTAGTGTAAGTATAAATTTAAAGAAATGGTAAAAAGTTACAATTGTAAGGTTGCCCAATCTTAGAAGATCACAAGACCTAAATTTTTAATCATTTTTTGTTAAAATATTTTTCATTTTTTTATAATTTGGCCTCTTTATTCTTCAATTGTATATTGTAAAATATGTAAATTGTAAATTCCATCTGCACTGAAGAGACATAAGTTGTCGAAATGCGCATATGAGGAATTTAAATTCACAGTAACTTCGGTATTTAGTCTTTTGTAACCTATTCTTACAGTTTTTATTTTGTTTATACATTCAGTACTATATATATTTTTACATTTCGTATATATAAGTAACTGAAGTTGTCGTGTTAACAGATTGAGGATCTGAATTACCAAGCATATTGTGCAAAGAAAATTCAGTGATTTTCAACCTAAATGATTTAACAGTTTTCTGTTAAACCAATTCGGCAAAGTAATTAATAAAAACAGTTAAAAAGTTACTATTGAAGAACAAAAAGCAGACATAATATTCTAAAACATTGAAAAAATGGAAAGAAAGTTTTCTGAGTTTTTATGAAAGATTTTTTCCGGTTCTACCGGTATCTTTTGTAACTGTAATGATGATGCATCATCATTACAGTTACAAAAGATAGAAAGGGGAAAATCTTTCATAAAAAATCCATGACAATTCTGAAATAAAACAGCTGATGTACGTATGTTAGGAAAGTCAAGGAGGCATAACGTACCTATATTTAAATCTTGTAATCCGTTACAATACAGCTGATGTGCGTGTATCAGGACAACGTACCAATATTTAAATCTTGTAATCCGTTACAATATAGCTGATGTGCGTGTGTCAGGACAGTTAAGGAGGCATAACGTACCAATATTTAAATCTTGTAATCCGTTACAAGATACAACTTGCAGAAATAATTGGGACAAACTGGACTGTTACCGCCCATCTTTACATTCTATCTGATACAATCTCCAAAAATTGCAAGCCTTACCAGTTACCGCGTTTTTATGGATCTAAAGAGATGAGATTCACTACTTAAGCCAATGTGCGTATGTTGGGAGAGTCAAAGAGGCCTAACGTACCAATATCTAAATCTTGTAAGCTGATGTGCGTGTGTCAGGAGAGTCAAGGAGGCATAACGTAGCAATAATCAGTTTCAATACAGCTGATGTGCGTGTGTCAGGACAGTTGAAGAGGCATAACGTACCAATATTTAAATATTGTAATACGTTACAATACAGCTGATGTGCGTGTGTCAGGACAGTTGAAGAAGCATAACGTACCAATATTTAAATCTTGTAATCCGTTACAATACAAATGATGTGCGTGTGTCAGGACAGTTAAGGAGGCATAACGTACCAATATTTAAATCTTGTAATCCGTTACAATATACAACTCGGAGATATAATTTGGACAAACTGGACTATTGCCGCCCATCATCTTACATTCTATCTTATACAATCTTTAAAAAGTGCAAGCCTGACTCGTTACCGCGCTTTTTCTGGATCAAACGGATGAGATTCACTAATTACAGGTATTGTGCGTATGTTGGGAGAGTCAAAGAGGCAAAACATACCAATATTTAAATCTTGTAATCCGTTCCAATATAGCTGATGTACGTATTTTAGGAAAGTCAAGGAGGCATAACGTACCAGTATTCAAATCTTATAATCTGTTACGATATACAACTCAGATATAATTTGGACAAACTGGACTACTGCCGCCCATTATCTTTACATTCTATCTTACACAAACTCCAAAAAGTGCATTTAATAAAAGGGATAACAGGAAATATCTACGATGGATGAAAATTACAATTGCATGCTACAATATGCCAGGGAACTACACAGGAAAAAATGTCCGACTTGTACCGAACGTTTAAATAACTAAATACCGAAGTAACTGTGAATTTACTTTCTGCATATGCGCATATCGAAAACTTATGTCTCTTCAGTGCAGATAAAATCTAAACGTTTGGAAGACCAGATAAAACTGATAAAAAACTAATAGAGAACAAATTACCAATATGATCTAACTGTAAAGGTTTTTCTGTAGCCAAAGGATGGTGGTGGTACCTTTTAGGCACTACAGTTTTCTTTTTATCTTAAACTGGCAAAGGTACAAATGAAATGTTGCTGAATTTAATTTATTCATTTCTAATTACATATTTTACATTTCCTTGAATTTTACTTTGCATTAAAACAGTATAAATATTTTCTATTTACAGTATGGACACTGTATCACAACACTGTAACAAATTAAGCAAACGATCAATGAATGTTTTGGCAAAACGCACTACATCTAAGTTAAAAGATGACAAACGGAATGGAAGAACAATAACAACAAATGAAAAAAAATCCTTGAAGGATCTTGTATCATTATGTGGTGTAGACCCAGAAATGATGGACGAACTTTTGGACAAGTCAGAAGTAAGAACTATTTTAAGATGCCAAAACATAAAGGGATGTATCTTTTTTAGCAAAAACCATTGTCGAAGGGATAATCAAAGCATATAAACGTGATCGAAGACTTTTCAGAAAATCAAGCTAAAAGAAAATGAAGAAAAAAATGTTTATTATACTATTAGGAAACGGAATAATGAAAGGTGAGGTTTGGGTACCCATAAACCGGTTTAACCCTACCGCTAGTTTTTGCTAGTTCCGGTACCAAGTACGACTATCCGGAGATTTTATCGTTGTATATGTTTGTCTTTTGTCATCTTATTGTTTCCTAGTAGAGTGTGGCTTTTTCTTTTCAACATTTCTAGATCTTAATACATTTTCACAATTAAATGTTTCACATTTTTATTCTGACCATTATTTGTTAATTAATGAAAGGAAGATAACAGGAAACACTTACAATGGCCGAACATTGCAATCACATGCCACAATCAACCAGGGAACTGCACAAGAAAAACAATAAAATGACAAAATACAAACATAGATAACGATAGGAACTCGGGATAGCCGGACTTGGTACCGGCACTGGCAACAGCCAGCGGTAGGGTTAAACCGGTTTATGGGTACCCAAACCTCCCCTTTCTCTATCCCGATTCCCTATAGTATAATAAACATACAAATAAAACCCAATACAGGTAGACCACAAACTCTAAGACCACAATCTTGAAAAGGAAAGAATAGACAAAACGTAATTTAGAAAGATGGGTCGAGGAGTGCAAACCTGTAAAGGGTCTTTATTATTGCAATCCTTCATGTTAAGTTACTGATGTTAATTAACTTTACATCTAAGCGTATTAGTACACTATGAAAGTAACAATAATATTTACATCAGTGATTTCGCATGAGGGATTGCGACAATAAAGACCCTTCAAAGAGTTTAAGAATAGTTTAAGTCTCTATAAATAACTTACAAAGTGGCTGTAATTGATAATTTGATAGGACTGGCAAGAAAATTCTTCAGGTAGGAAAATTTACACTCTGTCAAAAAGATACAACCTGGGGATTTTATCACAGGTGTCACTAAAATAAAAGCAGAAAGGCTTTGTTATATTTTCACCAAAGGTGTAATCGTCCTATTTAGGCAGACCAATTTGTTTTTTACAAAGTGACGGAATGGTTCAAGACAAAGAAGCTATCATCTGTATCTGTCATCAATGCTTAACAATTCCATCAAATTTCATCGCTGTAAGCCTTTCAATCTGGGAACAACAGCTGGAAGAAAAAAAACTTTCAAAAACAATAAGGTATTTTCGATATGAAATCGGAAAAAATCTTAATTAATAATGAAAGAATACAAATTGTACAAAAAACGAAGTTGCTGTTATTTCATGAATTACATGAAGTGAGATCTCTATAAATTAAGACAGAAGTGGACTTGGGACAGATTTTTAAACGTTCAAACTATTTATTCTAAATTTTACAAGCAATATCTTCTATTTTTATAATTTATATTTTTTACTACTTTCCATATTTTGTAAAATATTCATTGAAACACGTTTTCAACATAACGAAGCTTATCGTTATTATGAATCTTGGGTATTTATTGTATTTTTGATTAGGTATTATATGCTTACCACCATAGTCTGATATATAAAAACGTTAGTGTTGCATTTTATTTACACAGTTATGCTAATCATAGAAAGCTTTTTTCAATATATCAAAAATGCACATAAACACAGGGTGATATTTTATCTCTATAATATCATTGCTAAATACTTTATCCTTACACAAGAAAAAATAATGTGACAAATTATAAAAGGACCAGTAAGTCAATTATTGGAAGAATAAGTAATAGGTCTTTTCAAGAAGTTGTGTCGTTATGTCCTCATTATTGATTGTCCTTGGGTCGTATTTCATATCCTTTGTAAAACATGATATTTTCATTCTACATTATCTGGTTTTTTAAATATGCAAATATTTTTATTTATAATGAATGAATCAATATTATATCCATAATACAAAATTCAAAGGACCTACATGGACTTGATTTCACATGTCATTATCTACTTAAATGAGGTGTGGTAACTTGATAATTAAATAAATTGGAAGACGATTTTTGAAAAAGGGAGATAATCTGATAAAAATATTTAACATAGATATCACTATGGAAATTCACATTTTACAAATTACATGCAAAACAAAACTGGTGACCCCAATTTTTCTTTATATTTTTCGAAAGTATGTTCAAAGGACTAACACATCAGTAAAGTAGAAAAAAATCTATGGAATAGTTTTAAAGAAATCAATAATCTTTATATTCATTAGAAGTATTTGATTATTTTGATTTCAGTTTTTTCTAAAACAAGCACGGTGACCCCCCTTTTTAATTTTTTTTATTTTAATGCTTATATAATAAGGAAACATTCTTGTAAAAATAAGAAAATCTATGGAAAAGAATTTGGAGTACCCTTCTACCTTAAGCTATGGGCCAAATAATCCAGAAATTTGACGTCAAAATCGGTATCTACTCCCTAGGCCCTTAACTGATGGTCCAAATGTAACAAAGCAAGAACTTAACAAAACACATTTTTTTTCTCCATAAAATTAAAGAGACAACATCCCATATCCAGTTTGAAACGATTCAAAACAAAGCACCTAGGGGTCACCGCACGGTCTTCATCACAGTGAGGAACCTAACACCATATAGCAAGCCCTAAAGCTCTTAAGAAAGGAAAAAAGTGAAAAATCAATGGAAACAAACCATATCTAATAACCCGAATATCAAAAAACTCAAATTTTATAAGAAGACTACCCGAACACAAAGTCTCAATTCTCTACGACAAAAACTTCTTCCGAAAAAATATTTTATAAAATTCGCAAAAACTATCAAGGGACGTAACTTTTGAACAGTTTTATCACAGTCTTATCACAAATGTAAGGATGGTGTGTCATGTCCTAGTAAATATTTTTCACATAACTTTTATCACTTATTTGTTGATATGGGCCCTTTTCTTATTTTGCAGATGTTATCTGAAATTGACATCAGCAAAACGGATACGAAGAAAATGATCAAGTTTATGAAGAATAATATTCTGCCAAATATACGACCAAGAGATTTGACAAAGAACCAGATTGTAAAGTAATTTTTATCTTCATTTGTCAAACTGTTGCAATAATTGTTTTTATAGCTGCACTTGACGCATTTCTATGTCAAAAATTTTGGAATCGAATTCGAATCTTCCAGAGAGAGGACGTATTGAACATTACTCCAAAGAGACAGTTCATCAAAATAGTTCATCTTGACATTTTCAGTGAAGAAGACAATACTTTAGAAGCAATTTTCAGACAATACATTGCAAAAAAAAACAACAAAAACCTCACAAATTTTAATTGGCATCAAATTCTTCCGACAGGAAACAAAGTTTCATAAAATTTTCGTCTATGTGGAGTTAAGTAAACGTTTTCAATGCCAATATCCGTTATGCTAGAGCATGTAATCAGTTCCCTTTTTAGATCTTCTAGGTAATTTATTCTCTATCAGCTTTTACACATATTTCGATTTATGAATTTCCAATTTTATTTAAAACATGCAAGGTTACTCCTTGAAACACGTGTACAGCCTAACTAAATTTACTGATTTTTTGTATTATAAATTTATAAAAATTTTGTTAAAACTTAAGGAGTATCTCCCTCCTGCATAGCTCTGTCCTGAGCTTATTTTGTAATTCTTTTTTAGATCCTTTTGGTACTATATTCTCAGCTTATATATGTCAGCTTTTACACATACTTCAGTTTAAGGATTTCAAATCTTTTTTTTATTTGAGCTGCACTGAAGAGACACAAGTTGTCGAAATGCGCATATGCAGAAACTAAATTCACTTTAGTTTAAGTATTTTGTTATTTGAAAAAGTAAGATTTTTAGTCTGCAGTTTAAGTTCAATCTTTATAAATGACCAAAAACAGTCAGCCTTTAAAAAAATACTTTATCGAAAACTTTCGAAGGAGCTTATATGTTGCAATATCCAAATATCATGAATTCTAACATAAATATTGTTTTCGAAATTAAGATTGTTATGTGTGCCGTTTAGACTTTATCATTAAAAATGACATTGACAATTATTTTTTTTTAATTCTACTGTTTAATATCCCTTTGAAGGAGTTTATAAGTTGAAATATCCAAATGCCATGAATTTTAGCCCAAATAGTGTTTTAGAGTAAGATTTGTAATCTGTAATTTTAACTTTATTATTAAACTGACCAGAACAATTCAATTGTTTAAAAATTCAACTTCATAATATACTTTTGAAGCAGTTTATATATTGAGAATTCAAAATTTCATGAATGTAAGCATTTAATTGTGTAAGAAAAGTACGAGTTTTCGTCTGCGGTATATATCTTATCTCCCAAAAAATGCAAGAATTTCAATATTCAGTATAAAAACTGCATGTTTAAGCATGAAATTACAAGCAATTAAAACATAATGGATACTCAACACTGGCACCATGTGACGGTTAAACCTTGACAGAGAGGAATGCATTCTTCGAATCGATAATTAAAATTAACATACTTACAAATATCTTTTATTAAGTTCATTCGAGATGTTGGTCCTGAATAAAAGTCTCTTGACCGAACTTAATCCTACTGAACTGAAGGATGCCGTGTGTGAAATTTGTGATAAAGCTAACGAACGGAAAGAAGCTTCGGTAAGTACAAAATGATTTTGACGTATGTATTCGCACTCAAGAAACAAACAGATATTTTGATATAATTGATATCATTTTATTGCAATTGTAATATCTGAATATTGAGGTTTCGTTTTGGACGCGCATATAAATTATTTTTTTTAAATGTTATAGGATTAAACACTCATTTTTAGGAAATTATCTATGTATAAACTCCGGCAGCTCACTCACAAACTGAATAAGGCCCGAAGGACTTTATGTAAAGTTTGTGAGTGAGCTGCTGGAGTTTATACATACATAATTTCCTAAAAATCAGTGTTTAATCCTTATAATTCCAATTTTGTGAGTTAAAAACTGCGTGATCCATGTTAACGACGTCTTTATTTGCTGCACTATATTTTTGCGGAGTTGATTAATGGGCAAACGGAAATATAGAAAAATATTTCCGTTTGCTATGCTTGACGTTGACCAATGAAAATGAACGTTACAATAACATTTGGAATTATATCGATTTGTTAGCCAAGTTGCGATGAAGTCGTACTCGGCTTATAATTTGATGAATGATGTCTGGGCGTCCGGCTGCCCGGCGTCCGGGCGTCAACTTTTGGTTTGCACATGACATCTTGAGAACCACATTTCATATCTAAATGAAACTTTGCACAGGCATGAGTTATCAGAGGAAGATCTCTTTCGATTTTGTGGTTTGTGCAACAAAGGTCAAGGTCACAAATTCTAAAAAAAGAACAAAAATTTTACTTATCCGTTTCCACACAATATCTCAAGAACCACATTACACATCCAAATGAAACTTAGCATAGATATGAGTTATGATCAGAGGAGGAACCCTATCGATTTTGAGGTTTGTGCAACAAAGGTCAAGGTCACAACTTCTAAAAATGTAACAAAAAATAAACATTTCAATAAAGCCTACAATCACATGTTCGGTATTATTTGATAACAAAAATAGCTAAAGAAGTTTTATTGTTCATACAAAAGTAGTTTTTATATTGCTAGAACATGTAAATTCATTTCATAGTTCTAATTATGTTCACCAACACACCTTTTTCGGATGTCAATAACTAAAAATTAAGATATAATGAAAAGTCAAAATTAAAAAAGGGAGGTAATAAAACAAAGGGACGTAATTAATTTAATGTGAATAAGTATTTCATATTTCTAATAGTCTTTTGCAATGTCCAGTAAAAATAAAATCTTAAATGAAAAAAAAATACATTTGTGTATTCTGATTTTTTGTAAATTATTGATTTTCAACAATACATATTACCTGAATTATAATGGGTTTTATTGGGTCCGTGTTGTTCACTTTTGTATATGTGCGTATCTTCATTTTTTTTTCTGTGCCGTGCTCATGTTATGTCTTCGTTTCTTCGTTTTTCCGACGTTGCCATTGTCCTTGGATTGTTCTTTTCAGACTGACGGTTCGGTACTCACTTAGTTTATAAAGGGGCACCCCTGCCCAATTTTTTTTGAATGGTGGTCTGAAATGGGTTGTAATGGATAGTGGAGCTGTCAGTTGCAATGGAAACCAAACCAGAACACTTAATCTTTTTACATATTTTCCGTCACAATATAAATTAGATATTAAGAGGAACCTCTACCAAATTTCTTTTATGAAAGGGGGACTCAGAATTTTTTGATTTCAGCAATACATATTACCTGGATTATAAGGGGAACCCCTGCCCAAATTTTTTTTGAATGGTGGTCTGAAATATGTTTTAATGGATATTGGAGCTTTCAGTTGCAATGAAAACCAATTCAAAACACTGAATCTTAGAAAAACAGTATTCTGCTACATATTTTTCTTCACAGTTTTAGATATATGTATAAACTAGATTTTAAGGGGAACCCCTGCCAAATCTTTATTTTTAAAGGGTGACTTGGAATGTTTTGATTTCAGCAATATGTATAACCTAGATAATAAGGGGAACCCCTGCCCAAATTTTTTTGAATGGTGGCCTGAAACGGGTTGTAATGGATAGTAGAGCTTTCAGTTGCCATGGAAACCAAACCAGAACACCGAATCTTTGAAAAAGAAATTCTGCTTCATATATTTCTTCACAATTTCAGCAATATGTATAAACTAGATTTTAAGGGGAACCCCTGCCATTTTTTATTAAAGGGCGGCTTGGAATGTTTTGATTTCAGCAATATGTATGTAACCTGGATTATAAGGGTAACCCCGGCCCAAATGTTTTTGAGAGGTGGTCTGAAATGAGTTGCAATCGATAGTGGAGCTTTTGGTTGCCATGTATACCAAACTAGAAAACGGAAATTTTTAGAGAAAAAAGGGTATTCTGATACATACTTTTTTAATTTCAGCAATAATAAAAAACTAGATTTTAAGGGGAACCCCTGCCCAAAGATTTTTTGGAAAGGGACTTGGAATATTTTGACTTCATGCAGCTATCAGAAAATATATATCACTTAGATTATAAACCCTGCCAAATTTTTAGTCAAGTTAGGACAAATTCAAACATCCCCAAAAGTTCCATTGTAAGTCTCTGATTGAAATAAAAGAATCTATATGCTTATATGCAACTATCCCATGATGTACTTATGAAAATAACAAATATTCGCAACTCGGCTTTCTCACCTTTGGTGCGTTTTCTGATTTTTTTTTCTCTTGAAAGAATCGAAATGATCATTTTTCACATTGGCTCTTCGAATTTATGTCATCCTAAAACTTATTGTTTGTGTTAAAATTAATAAATCTGTAAATAAGTCTTTAATATTATCATTTTGTCTAATTACAATAAATCCCGCTTATTAATGAAGTCGTTATTAAAAGTTACATCGATTAGTGACCGAGAAGACCTAGTGACATAATCGGTCTCTATCCTCATAGCCATTATATTCTACAGGCAAAACAAAATATGTATACCAAAATTGTATATTACGTACGATATTTGATATGAGAAAGCTTTCATACGTATGTTATGTACATGTGAACAATGTCTTTATTGTTTTTTTCCCGAATATGATCATTTTTTTTCTTGTACCAATTTTTAGAAAAATATAGATTTTATTAAAATAAAAGTTCCAGGTATACACAGCGAGAGATCAAGAATTTTACAATTAATACAAATACATACAAAGTACTATACAAATAGAAAATTGAAAATCAAAATATTTACATGAGAACACCGTAAGATTTAAAATATAGAACTTTAAAACTGTGGTAACACAAGTAAGACAAATAACTAAATTCCAACTTACATTAAATTTAGTTTTTGCATATGGCAATTTCGACAACCTTTGTCTCTTGAGTGCCTATAAAATCTAAACATGGGGAAGACAAATAAATGTTAGACTAGAACATATATAATACCTTGGTATTGTTTCTTTTGCGTTAATTTTTGTATTAAAAAGCATTGTAGATATCGCTGCATTTATTAAAATTAATCTAAAAATTCTCATTTTCAGCTCAAAGAACTCACAAATGTCATGTTAAGGCGTGTACCAAGTTTAGCCGACCCCTCCACATATGATCAGGCTAAATTGGATTGCATGGGACCATTGTTAAAGTTTCTTCCATCAAACACTTTTGATTCGATTCCTTCAGCTGCTCTCAGGGATGCATTATCCAGTGGTAAAATGAAAAATGTTGCAATCACAACAAAAAGGATGGTAAGTATTATAATTGATAAATTGACATATCATCAAACAAAACCTCCCTCACTCCATTTTGTTTGTATGGATTTGTAACTTATAAAATGATTTAAAAAACATAAGATAGACTCTGTAGCACAGAACAAGAAAACGAAAATTGAAAATTGAATACTGAAGGAACAAAGGAGTGGTATTTACAAAAATCGAAGTCCAAAGAAATGGCAAAGACGAGAGTACAGTAAACAATGACGATAGACAGCTACAAAGCACAGAAATAAAAAAACCCCACAACATTCAAAACCAAAGCACTCACAGTGTGAACTCCCATGAAACTGAGAGTGACATCAGGTGCTATGTCCTGCTCTGTTAATAGCACCCGTCACACTGTAAGTGAGGAAAATATGTTTTGAAAGATCTGTTTGATAGCTGATTTGTAAATGTCATTTTTGTCTAACCCTAAGACATAACGAATTAAAAATCCATGGTACGTGTTACTTCTCTAACCTTCAAACAGTACCATGTTAAAATTTGGAAAGTTTAATTATAACTGTAGTATTCAAACATTGCCAAGGACAAATCGGAAGCAAAAACATCAATAACAAAGACAAATCTAAAATTAAATAGTAAAATATACGAGACAACACAAAATTAAAGCATAACAGTGTGAACTCCCTTAAAAATCGAGAGCGACATTAGGTGGTCCGGAAGGGTAAACATCTCCTGCTCTGTTAACAGCACCCGTCACACTATAAGTCAATCTAGGAGAAAGTCAAAATCGGTATAGTCAAATCCGGATGGATGCGAATCTAGCTGAATATGTTCGCTTTCATTTTTGACAATGACACGTCATATCTTTCAATGATGTTATGGTGACGGCCATAGAATTTCTTGAGGGATGAAATTAACATAGGCTGAACAAATCCCTGACTAAGCAGCTTTTTGGACATTGATTTTGCTCTGTACAAACTTCATGCTCGACATTAACGAATCAACTGAACTGCACACTTTATAAGCTGAAGAAGTAGGTATGTTGCTGCCAAGAAAGGGAAAGTTCAGAATTGGGAAGTTAAAATCATCATGCTTGTCATATAGCTTAGATTAAAAACGTCCATCTCCGTCAATATACAACAAAAGATCTAGGAATGAAACTGAAGTAGGTGTATCAGTTGTTTCTTTGATCTCAAATTCATTAGGATAGATCTGATGTAAATATTGCTTAAATTTAGGATTATTTAGAGAAGTCCATCGTCTATGTAGCGGAGGCTGGAAGTTAAGGATGTTTGCTGGTCATGTTTATGTATTTCTGTCAGATTTTCGGACTTCTCTGGTTTTATCCATTAAAAAGCTTAATAACTTTTTGCCCAGTGACCTCATATTTTTTTTCCCATAATTTCATTTTATACATCTTTTTGAGCATTCTGACAAAATTTTATTCAATTGGTGTTATTTTGTCACATTCATTATTGGATAAACATTCGTCATGTTAAACCTATGAAAAATGCAGAGGAGTTCAGTTTCCAACCATTTTTTCAAACACTTGAATCTCAATAATTACATCGGTAACCTATTAATTTTTTTCACTTAAAATACTTCTCTTACAATTTTCTAACAAAAAATCACATTTAATCGGAATCGTTGTTTCTTCAAAGTTGACCAGCGAACATCCTTAAGGACTGGACTAAATATTGTCGATCGAAAATTCTAACATTTTGAATACGTCAGTCTCAAAGTACTTCTTATTTGAGTCAATGTGGGTCTTAACAAAATATGTTTTGTCTTTCCCTACTACTAAAAAGGTGTACCTGCGTTCTCCATTTTTAGTGACATTGATTCGAGCACTCCTTGACCCATCTTTCTAATGACTAAATACCGAAGTTACTGTGATTTTAAATTCTGCATATGCGCATTTCGACTAGTAATGTCTCTTCAGTGCAGATAAAATCTAAATTACGTTTTGTCTTATTCTTTCCTTTTCACGATTGTTGTATTGAAGTTAGTGGTCTCTATATGTATTTGGTTTTATCTGTTTGTTCATTATACTATTTGAAGTGTTAATGTTTCGTTCCAGGGGAAGAAACTACTGGAAGCTGCAAGAGATTCATTTGGAAAAACAGATGTAAGTCAGTCTAAGTACTTAAGGATGTTCGCTGGTCAACTTTAAAATAACAAGACTTTCAATTAAGTGTGAATTTTTGTTTAAAAATTGAAAAAGAAGTAAATTAAGCCAAAAAAAATTGATAGGTTACCGATGTAATTTTTGAGATTTAAGTGTTTCAAAAAATGGCGGGAAACTGAACTCCTCTGCATTTTTCATAGGTTTAACATGAGCAATGTTTATCCAATA
>MJUU01045487.1:69439-83049 GCA_002080025.1 Modiolus philippinarum
GATGTTCTAATAAATACAGATACTAATTTTAAAACCTTGATATAATGAACTTGAGGAGTGACCATCCTTAAATATACACCGTGATTTTGTTATTCAATCACGATTATAACAGTGAAGTGAAACAAACTGCAATATCACATTCAACGCTTCTCGCGACCCTGATTTATGGTCTGTCTTGAAGGGAAAGTCATAATGGAAGGAAAAAAACACATGGCAATAGAGAGACAACTGAAATAAGTCAATATATAAACAACAGAAACCTTGACAATTCAGGGGAACACTAATGGATACAACAGAAACAACAAACATGAAAATATAGAGGAAATTCAAATGGAGACATCATAGCAATATAAAAGATTACAAATACAGACAACAAAGACATTGCAATGTACAGGTAAAACATGTGAAGACAACAGAAACATGGTAATATAGAGGAACCACCAATACAGACAACAAAACAACAAACATGAAAAATATATGTAACAAAAATGGAAAAAACAGAAACATGGCGATATAGAGAAAACGCAAACAGAGACAACAGAAACATATCAATATAGAGGTAACACAAATGGAGATAACAGAAACATATCAATATAGAGAAAACACAAATGGAGACAACAGAAACATGACAATATGGAGGTAACACAAATGGACAACAGAAATGTGACAATATGCAGGAACCACAAGGGGATACCACAGAAAAATGGCAATATAGAGGAAACACAAATAGACAACAGAAATCTTGCAATATAGAGAACATACAAATTAAGACACCAGAAAAGTGGCAATATAGAGAAAATACGAATAGAGACAACAGAAACATGGCAATATGGAGAACATACAAATGGAGACAACAGAAACATGGAAAATAGAGGAACCACGACCTGAGACAACAGGTACATGGCAATATAGAGGAAACACAAATGGAGACGACGGAAACATGACAATATAGAGGAAACACAAATAGAGACAACAGAAACATGGCAATATAAAGGAAACACAAATAGAGACAACATAAACATTGCAATATAGAGGTTATACAAATAGAGACAACAGAAACATGGCAATATAGAGGTAACACAAATGGAGACAACAGAAACATGGCAATATAGAGGTAACCCAAATAGAGACAACAGAAACATGGCAATATAGAGGTAACACAAATGGAGACAACAGAAACATGGCAATATAGAGGTAACACAAATAGAGACAACAGAAACATGGCAATATAGAGGTAACAAAAATAGAGACTACAGAAACATGACAATATAGAGGTAACACAAATAGAGACAACAGAAACATGGCAATATAGAGGTAGCACAAATAGAGACAACAGAAACATGGCAATATAGAGGAAACACCAATGGAGACAACAGAAACATGACAATATAGAGGAAAGACAAATGGAGACAACAGAAACATGGCAATATAGAGGAAACACAAATAGAGACAACAGAATTATGGAAAAGTAGAGGAAACACAAATAGAGACAACCGAAACATGGCAATATAGAGGAAACACAAATAGAGACAACAGAAACATGGCAATATAGAGAAAACACAAATAGAGACAACAGAAACACGGCAATATAGAGGTAACACATATAGAGACAACAGAAACTTGGCAATATAGAGGAAACACAAATGGAGACAACAAAAACATGATAATATAGAGGAAACACAAATGGAGACAACAGAAGCATTGCAATATAGAGGAAACACAAATAGAGACAACAGAAACATGAAAATGTAGAGGAATCACAAATGGAGACAACCGAAACATGGCAATATAGAGGAAACACAAATAGAGACAACAGAAACATGGCAATATAGAGAACGCAAACTCAGACAACAGAAACACGACAATATAGAGGAAACACCAATGGAGACAACAGAAACACGACAATATAGAGGAAACACAAATAGAGACAACAGAAACATGGCAATATAGAGGTAACATAAATCGAGACAACAGAAACATGGCAATATAGAGGAAACACAAATTGAGACAACAGAAATATGACAATACAGAGGAAACACAAATGGAGACAACAGAAACATGGCAATATAGAGGAAACACAAATAGAGACAACAGAAACATGAAAATGTGAAGGAAACACAAATGGAGACAACCGAAACATGGCAATATAGAGGAAACACAAATGGAGACAACAGAAACATGGCAATATAGAGAAAACACAAACTCAGACAACAGAAACATGGCAATATAGAGGTAACACAAATAATGACAACAGATACATGGCAATATAGAGGAAACACAAATAGAGACAACAGAGACATGGCAATATAGAGGAAACACAAATAGAGACAACAGAAACATAGCTGTATAGAGGAAACACAAATACAGACAACAGAAACATGGCATTATGGAGACAACAGAAACATGGCAATAAAGAGAAAACACAAACTGAGACAATAGAAACATGACAGTATAGATGTAACACAAATGGAGACAACAGAAACATGGCCACATAGAGGAAACACAAATAGAGACAACAGGAACATGGCAATATAGAGGTAACACAAATAGAGACAACAGAAACATGACAATGTAGAGGAAACACAAATAGAGACAACAGAACCATTGCAATATAAAGAAAACACAAATACTGACAACAGAAACATAGCAATATAGAGGTAACACAAATGGAGAAAACAGAATCATGGCAATATAGAGAAAACACAAATAGAGACAACAGAAACATGGCAATATAAAGAAAACATAAATAGAGACAACATACACATAGCAATATAAAAACATTAATACTGACAACAGAAACATGGCAATATAGAGGTAACACGAATGGAGACAACAGAAACATGACATATAGGGAAACCACAAAAAGACACAACAGCAACGTTGAAATAAAGGAAAAACACAAATGGAGACAAAAGAAACATGGCAATATAGCGAAAACACAAATAGAGACAACAGAAACATGGCAATGTAGAGGAAACACAAATAGAGACAACATAAACATGGCAATAAGGAAAAACAAGAATAGAGACTACAGGAACATGTTAATATAGAGAAAACACAAGAGACAACAAAAGCATGGCAATATGGAGAAAACACAAATGGAGACAACAGAAACATGGCAAGACAGAGGAGACACAAATTAGAGACAACAAAACATGGTAATATAGAGGTATCACAAATCGAGACAACAGAAACATGGCAAGATAAAAAAAAACAGATAGAGACAACAGAAAAAACATGGCAATATAGAGGTAACACAAATGGAGACAACCCAAACATGGCAATATAGAGGAAACACAAATAGAGACAACAGAAACACGGCAATATAGAGGTAACACATACAGAGACAACAGAAACATGGCAATATAGAGGAAACACAAATGGAGACGACAGAAACATGACAATATAGAGGAAACACAAATGGAGACAACAGAAACATGACAATATAGAGGAAACACAAATGGAGACAACAGAAACATTGCAATATAGAGGAAACACAAATAGAGACAAAAGAAACATGGCAATATAGAGAAAACACAAACTCAGACAACAGAAACACGACAATATAGAGGAAATACAAATGGAGACAACAGAAACACGACAATATAGAGGAAACACAAATAGAGACATCAGAAACATGGCAATATAGAGGTAACATAAATCGAGACAACAGAAACATGGCAATATAGAGGAAACACAAATTGAGAAAACAGAAACATGACAATACAGAGGAAACACAAATGGAGACAACAGAAACATGGCAATATAGAGGAAATACAAATAGAGACAATAGAAACATGAAAATGTGGAGGAAACACAAATGGATACAACCGAAACATGGCAATATAGAGGAAACACAAATGGAGACAACAGAAACCTGGCAATATAGAGAAAACACAAACTCAGACAACAGAAACATGGCAATATAGAGGTAACACAAATAATGACAACTCCGAGATGAGTTTCAGATTTTCTTCAAGAGAAACAACAGAAACATGGCAATATAGAGAAACCACGGCCTGAGACAAAAGAAACATGGCAATATAGAGAAAACACAAAAAAAAACAACAGAAACATTGCAATATAAAAAAAACACAAATACTGACAACAGAAACACGGCAATATAGAGAAAACACAAATAGAGGCAAACGAAAGAAAGCAATAGAGAGAGAACACAAACAGGGACAACAGAAACATGGCAATATGAAAAACACAAATACTACCAACAGAAACATGGCAATATAAAGGAAACATAAATTGAGACAACAGAAACATGGTAATATAGAGGAACCACGGCCTGAGACAAAAGAAACATGGCAATATAAAGAAACATAAAAAGAAACAACAGAAACGTGGCAATATAAAAAAACACAAATACTGACAACAGAAACATGGCAATATAGAGGAAACACAAATGGAGACAACAGAAACCTGGCAATATAAAAAAACACAAATACTGACAACAGAAACATGGCAATATAGAGAACGTGGCAATATAAAAAAACACAAATACTGACAACAGAAACATGGCAATATAGAGAAAACACAAATAGAGGCAAACGAAAGAAAGCAATAGAGAGAGAACACAAACAGGGACAACAGAAACATGGCAATATGAAAAACACAAATACTGACAACAGAAACATGGCAATATAGAGATAACACGAATGGAGACAACAGAAACATGGCAATATAGAGGAACTACGACCTGAGACAAAAGAAACATGGCAATATAGAGAAAACACAAAAAGAAACAACAGAAACATGGCAATATAAAAAAACACAAATACTGACAACAGAAACATGTCAATATAGAGAAAACACAAATAGAGGCAAACGAGAGAAAGCAACAGAGAGAGAACACAAACAGGGGACACAGAAACATGGCAATATGAAAAACACAAATATTGACAACAGAAACATGGCAATATAGAGGTTACACGAATGGAGACAACAGAAACATGGCAATACAGAGGTAACACGAATGGAGACAACAGAAACATGACAATATAGAGAAAATACAAAAAGACACAACAGAAACGTTGCAATAAAGGAAAAACACAAACAGAGACAACATAAACATGACAATATAGAGGTAACACAAATGGAGACAACAGAAAAATGGCAATATAGAGAAAACACCAATGGAGACAACATAAACATGGAAATAAGGAAAAAAAGAATAGAGACTACAGGAACATGGCAAAATAGAGGAAACAAAAACTGAGACAACAGAAAAATAGCGATATAGGGAAAACACAAGACACAACAAAAGCATGGCAATATGGAGAAAACACAAATGGAGACAACAGAAACATGGCAAGATAGAGGAAACACAAATAGAGACAACAAAACATGGCAATATAGAGGTAGCACAAATGGAGACAACAGAAACATGGCAATGTAAAAAACACAGATAGAGACAACAGGATTATGGCAATATAGAGAAAACACAATATTGAAAACAGACACATGGCAATATAGAGGTAACACAAATGGAGACAACTGAAACATGACAATATAGAGAAAACACAAATAGTTGCAATAGAAACATGACAATAAAGATAAAACGCAAATACAAACAAAAGAAACGAAGCAATAGAGAGTAATCTCCAACAGCGACAACAGAAACATGGCAATATTGGGAAAACACAAATAAAAAAACAGAACCAGAGCCTGTACCGCTCACCTGGCTTTCAGTTGCCACAATCAAGGTAACATTGTAAGTTATACAGTTGATCTTCAGTCTCTCAAACTTTCGTAGCTTGAACACTACCAATATCTTAATTGAACAGTATTTAAAAAGTCTGATCATGTTTTACTATATTTTTTGTTTGGCTTTTTTTGACAAAAACGTTCTTGCTAAGGACCACTTTCGACACCAGTTTTGAAGTCCAGACGTCATTTTGTAAATGGCGGTCAACGAACAATTTTCAACATCGGTTTTGAAGTCGCACATCAGTACCTATTTGGAAACCAAATCTAATTGAAATTGGACAGCATTGAATTTTCCCGCCTTTTTTGGCGGCCATTTGAAAATGCCAGTCAACAAACAATTTTCAACACCGGTTTTGAAGTAGTGAAATCAATACCTATTTGGAGACCAATTTTCATTGAAATGGGACAATGTTGAATTTTCCCGCATTTTTGGCGACCATTTTGAAAATTGCGGTCAACGAACAATTTTAAACATTAGTGTTTAAGTTGCGACATCAATAACTATTTGGAAACCAAATTTCATTGAAATCGGACAATGTTGCATTTTACCACCTTTTTTTAAAATGGCGGTCAGCGAACAATTTTCAACACCGTTTTGAAGTCGCAACATCAATATCTATTTGGAAACCAAATTTCATAGAAATCGGACAATTAAATAATGAATTTCCCCGCCTTTTTTGGCGGCCATTATGAAATAGCTCAATACCGAAGTTACTGTGAATTTGAAAATGGCGGTCAACGAACTATTTTCAACACCAATTTGTGAAGTCGCTACAGCATGGCAAACATTTCATCATTTTACACTTAACTTTATCTTCTATAGTTTTGGAAAAAAAGACGAAATATTCGGTGAAAAAAGGACAATAACTCCTACAAGGTTTTATGGATTTCTTCCAAATTTCAGGGTAAGTAGATCTTGATATGCTGAACATTTTTGCAATTTACAGACATCCTCTATATGTTACACTTTTTAAAATAAAGAATAAAAAATGTAAAAATTTTGAACATTTTACGAAAAAAGGGCTATAACTCCGAGATGGATTTCAGATTTTCTTCAAAATTGCATGGTGGGTAGATCTCATCATGCTGATCATTCTTATTCCGTCAGACTTTTTATATCTGTAACCGTTTTCGAGTTGAGTTATAAGCCAAAAACTGCAATTTATTCCTATGTTCTATTTTTATTAATGGCGGTCATGTTGTTTGACTAGCCGACTTATCGAACACAATTTTGAGAAGCCATACCCTGGTGATGATTCAAGTCAACTTTGGTTACATTTGGCCCAGCGGTTTCAAAGGAGAAGATTTTTTAAATTGTTGACGGATGGACGACGGACGACAGACGACGGACGCATAGTGATGGCAAAAGTAGTTCGATCCTAATAAAAATTTCAGACTGAATTTTTTTCTTTTAAGATATTTTGTAGGTCTTAACTTATGTATTCAAAAAATAAAATGAAAATGATATGTCACCGATCATCTTTTCCTGTTATCTGGCTTGGAAAATTAGGCCAAATTCAGTATTTTTCAGCAATATTTACAAAGAATATATAGGGAACTGTGATAACATGCATATTGTTTATCTTTCATATAAAATAAATATCAGATAGATTTTTTTTTATTTTTTGATATTTCAGAGATATACATTTAAGCTATCTGTTACGCTGAAAAAATCTATATGTCACCGTTCGATTAAGAGATATTTTATATAGTTTACGAAATAGACAATATTTACGGGAAAAGGGAGCTAATTCACGGGAAAGTGTATGTCAATCTATTATGACGTCACAGTGAATGGGCCAATACAGGAATATTCCGGTTTGAAAATCAAGTCAATTCCGCAGCCGACTCGTGTTTCGCAAATGCGCCAATCAAATGCGCCGTGTATTAGTGTCGAACTATCTTAAGCCAGGTGAGCTAAAAAGTGCAATATAGAGGAAACACAATCTTACACGAAAACAGAAACATAGCATTATAGAGAAAACATAAATAGAGACAACAGAAACATGGCAATATAGATTGATTGATTGATTGAATATTGTTTAACGTCTACTCAGCAATATTTCAGCTATATTAAGACGAGAACAAGTTTGTTAATAAATAATCACTTTGGGGTATGGAAAGGGTCATGGGACGGGAAATTCTGACTGCCACTGGAAAAGTAGGGTGNAAAAAATCTATATGTCACCGTTCGATTAAGAGAGATATTTTATATAGTTTACGAAATAGACAATATTTACGGGAAAAGGGAGCTAATTCGCGGGAAAGTGTATGTCAGTCTATTATGACGTAACAGTGAATGGGCCAATACAGGAATATTCCGCAGCCGACTCGTGTTTCGCAAATGCGCCAATCGAATGCGCCGTGTATTAGTGTCGAACTATCTTAAGCCAGGTGAGCTAAAAGTGCAATATAGAGGAAACACAATCTTACACGAAAACAGAAAAGAAACATAGCATTATAGAGAAAACATAAATAGAGACAACAGAAACATGGCAATATAGAGAAAACACAAACTGAGACAACAAAAACATGGCAATATAGAGGAACCACTGCCTGAGACGAAGGAAACATGGCAATATAGAGAAAACACAAAAAGAAACAACAGAAACATGGCAATTTAAAAAAACACAAATACTGACAAAAGAAACTTGGCAATATAGAGAAAACGCAAATAGAGGCAAACGAAAGAAAGCAATTGAGAGAGAACACAAACAGGGACAACAGAAACATGGCAATATAAAAAACACAAATACTGACAACAGAAACATAGCAATGTAGAGAAGACACAAATAGAGGCAAAAGAAACAAAGCAATAGAGAGGGAACACAAACAGGGACAACAGAAACATAACAATGTAGGGGAAACACAAATCTAGACAACAGAAACATGGCAATATAGAGGAACTACGACCTGAGACAACAAGAACATGGCAATACAGAGGAAACACAAATTGACACAACAGAAACATGGCAATATAGAGAAAACAAAAACTGAGACCACAGAAACATGGCAATATAGAAAAAACTCAAATAGAGACAGCAAAATGTGGCAATATAGAGGCAACACAAATAGAGACAACAAAAACATGGCAATATAAAGAAAACACAAATAGAGACAACAAAAACATGGCAAAATAAAGAAAACACAAATAGAGGCAGCAGAAACATGATGTTATAAAGAAAAACACAAACACTGACAACAGAAACATGGCAATATAGAGAAAACACAAATAGAGGCAAAAAAGACAAAGCAATATAGAGGAAACACAAACTGAGACAACAGAAATATGGCAATATAGAGAAAATACAAATAGATACAACAGAAACATGGCAATATAGCGAAAACACAACTAGAGACACGGAAACATGGCAATATAGAGTAAACACAAATGGAGACAACAGAAACATGGCAATATAAAGACAACACAAAAGGAGACAACAGAAACATGGCAATATAGAGGAAACACAAATAGAGACAACAGAATCATGACAATATAGAGGTGACACAAATTATAGAAAACAGAAACATCACAATTTAGAGGTAACACAAATGGAGACTGTAGAAACATTGCAATAAAGAGGTAACACAAATGGAGAAAACAGACATATGGCAATACAGAGGAAACACAAATCTAGACAACAGAGACATGGCTATATAGAGGAAACACAAATAGAGACTACAGCAATATGGCAATATAGAGGTAACACAAATGGAGACAACAGACACATATTAATATAGAGGAAACACAAATGGAGACAACAGAGACATGGCAATATAGAGGTCACACAAATGGAGACAACAGAATCATGGCAATATAGAGGTAACACAAATAGAGACAACAGAAATATGGCAATACAGAAGTTACACAAATAGAGACAACAGAAACATGGCAATATAGAGGTAACAAGAATGGAGACAACAGAGACATGGTAATATAGAGGTCACGCAAATGGAGACAACAGAGACATGGCAAAATAGAGGTAACACAAACAGAGACAACAGAAATATGGCAATATAGAGGAAACACAAATGGAGACAACAGAAACTTGACTATACAGAAGAAACACAAATAGAGACTACAGAAACATTGTAATATAGAGGTAACACAAAAAGAGACTACAGAAACATAGTAATATAGAGAAAACCCAGAATGATGTAGATAAGAGAAACAACAATTCAAAATAAAAAGAACCACAAAACACAATAGCGGTGTGCACCCACTTGACATATATCATTCAGTGCTCTGGAATGGTAGAATAATATGCTCAACGTTTCGTATCCGGCGAACTGGTAATGAAATCAGGTGTTGGTTTAAATTTTGGTGTGTGTCAGATAATGAACTCTTGACCTACAGAAAGGTGTACGACATCATTTTAAGATTGAAACATCGTAATGAACAGTCAATTTAAGATAACGACCAAAAATATGTTGTGACAATTGAAATAGGGCTAAAACACAAACTTGACATTGAAGTTTTCACTCCATATATGCCGCAGAGACAAGTATTTAACAGATAGATATTTAAGACATCCACACACCCTAGGAAAGTAAAGAATATACTTCTCAGTGAATTGTTGCCACACACTTACAAACGAGCGCGCACAAGACAATCCTTATAATGAATATGCAATTGAGAAGATATTGCAGACACAAACCTTTCGTGAACCTCTAAAGTTTTGCATAAATCGTTGTCGACATAAATCATTTCACGACAAAAGCATAAGATTTTTGGTGGTCTTCTAATTGTTAAACCTTTTTTTTCTTTTAGAAAGCTTTCAGTGGAGGACCAGGGGGTGCCCAGTGAGGTCCCGTTCCCCTTTTAGAATGGAAAATATTTAAAATTCCTAGGGTTTTTTGGAAAAGTTGTTCCGGCCTCCACTTTGCTGGGCCCCTTTTTTCGAACAATTAGCAGAAAGTCTGGATCCGCCACTGGCTGTAGGTGTATTTCCAGTTGTATAAACAGAAATAGTCAACAGAAATAGTCAAAAGAGGAGGGGTGGAGGTTTTGTCGATTAATGATAAACTAATCCAAAAAATAATTTAGAGTTATCTCCCGTACCACGTTTCAACTTGTTCAGAGCTCAAGATCGATCATCATGCATGGTAACTATTGACCAATGAAAACCTTTTCAGTATCTGTTCGACAACAATTGTTTCAAGTAAAAAATAAGCGTTGAACTTGCTTGTGAGTTCATTTCTATCATCTATTTTTCTTTTTTTTTCTGGGAACTGAGCAAAGTCTTCCATTGGGTATTTGTTAGATGTGAATTTTCCCTTTGAGAGTATGTATAATTTCTCATCTTTAAAAAAAAAGAACATTTCACGCGAAGAGCATATGTTTCCCCAGACCACAAGAATATATACATGTACATGGTGAAAAAGATTCGGTATATAACATTCCAGTTAATATTAAGGACAAGTCCTGTAGTTAATCAAAATTTATATACCTGTGAACCAATAGCGAAACGAAAGCGAAAGCGATTTCCTAACCAAGAAATCCCAGAAAACATACGAATTAAGAATGAAATTACCACAACTCTGCAAGCCGTGGAAACATACTGGGGTATTGAGTGAATACAAAAGGAAACAAGAGGCTCTCAAGAGCCTGTATCGCTCACCTGGACAACGGCTGACATATGCAGTTAAAATAATCCCAATGTTTTAAAGGCATTATTTTCAAATTTGTTAATAGACATTGATGTTATATATCTTAAGTTAAACTATGTTCCAGACTGACAGCTATTTTGGATTGGGGTGCAGTTCTACTGTCACCTTTCTTAAAGAGAACCAATTAAGGACCATTGAGTCTAATTTTGGACCAATCGACTAAATATTTTCAGAGGAGAATATCTTTAAATGCTTTCCGATAGGTTTCCAATAGGTCTCAAGGTTAAACTATATTCCACGCTGGGGCCATCTTGAATGCGATGCAAACAAGCCAGCCAAATTTTTTCAAACGGGAACAACTATGGTCCATTGTAACCAACTAGTTTTTATTATCGGCCAAGTATTTTCAGAAAAGATCTTTTAATGTTTTCTCATAGGGTCCAATGTTAAATCTGTTACCCGCTGGCAGCCACCTTGCATAAAGCAAAGACCTGAAAAACAACTCTTTTGCAGGGGGCAACCTAAAGACTGTTGTGGCCAAGTTTGGTTCCAATTTGGCTGAACAGTTTCAGAGTAAAAGAACATCTTTGAATGTGTTTTCCCAAAGAGTCCAATGTTAAAACTATGTTCCCTGCTGGCGGACATCTTGGATAAAGCACAGACCCGAGAAACATTTTTTTGCAAGGGGCCTCCTAAAGACTATTTTGGCCAAGTTTGGTTCCAATTAGCCCAGTAGTTTTAGAGGAGAAGATTTCCCATAGGGTCCAATGTTAAAACTATGATCCCCGCTGGCGGCCATCTTGGATATAGCTTGGATCTGAATAAAAAAACAACATTTTTTTGCTGGGGACCATCTTAGGATTATTGTGGACAAGTTTAGTTTCAATTTGACCCAGTAGTTTCAGAGGAGAAGATCTTTGAAAGTGTTTTAACATAGGGTCCAATGTTAAAACTATGATCCCCGCTGGCGGCCATCTTGGATATAGCGCTGATCTGAAAAACAACTTTTTTCAAGGGGACCATCTAGGGACTATTGAGGCCAAGTTTGGTTTCAATTGGCCGAGTAGTTTCAGAAGAGAAGATCTTTGAATGTGTTTTCCAATAGGTCCAATGTTAAAACTATGATCCCAACTGGCGGCCATCTTGGATATAGTGCGGATCTGAAAAACATTTTTTTGCAGGGGACCTTCTTAGGACTATTGTGGCAAAGTTTGGTTTCAATTGGCCCAGTAGTTTCAGGGAAGACGATCTTTGAAAGTGTTTTCCAATAGGATCCAATGTTAAAAATATGTTTCCCGCTGGCAGTCATCTTGGATATCGCGGAGACCTGGAAAATAACTTTTTTGTAAGGGACCACCAAAGGACTATTGTGGCCAAGTTGGGTGCCAATTAGCTCAGTAGTTTCAGGGGAGAAGATCTTTGAATGTGTTTTCCAATATGGTCCATTGTTAAAACTATGTTTCCCGCTGGCAGCCATCTTGGATATCGCGGAGACCTGAAAAACAGCTTTTTTGTAAGGGACTACCAAAGGACTGTTGTGGCCAAGTTTGGTGCCAATTGGTTCAGTAGTTTTAGAGAAGAAGATCTTTGAATGTGTTTTCCTATAGGGTCCAATGTTATAACTATGTTTCCCGCGGGCAGCCATTTTGGATATCGCGGAGACCCAACAAAAAATAGCTTTTTTTAAGGGACCACCAAAGGACGAGTGTGGCCTAGTTGGGTGCCAATTGGCTCAGTAGTTTCAGGGAAGAAGATCTTTGAATGTATTTTCCCATAGGGTCCAATGTTAAAACTATGTTTCCCGCTGGCAGCCATCTTGGATATCGCGGAGACCTGAAAAACAGCTTTTTTGTAAGGGACCACCAAAGGACTGTTGTGGCCAAGTTTGGTGCCAATTGGCTCAGTAGTTTCAGAGAAGAAGATCTTTGAACATGTTTTCCCATAGGGTCCAATGTTAAAACTATGTTTCCCACTGGCGGCTATCATGGATATCGCGGAGACCTGAAAAACAGCTTTTTGTAAGGGACCACCAAAGGACTATTGTGGCCAAGTTTGGTTCCAATTGGCCCGGTAGTTTCAGAGGAGAAGATCATTGAATGAAAAGTCTACGCCGGACGGACGGACGACGGACGCAAAGTGATGGCAAAAGCTCACCCTAGAATTAGCCAGGTGAGCTAAAAAGCAGGTGTAATCATTATCTTAATAATGTATCAAAGATAAAATACCCACGCGTATCTAAATAAGGTCCACAGAATATCATAATGTGATAATGTAGTTACATA
>MJUU01045489.1:0-11794 GCA_002080025.1 Modiolus philippinarum
CGCTGCGCAATTCAATCGCTCATTAGAAAAAATAAAGTCAGATTTGGGATAGGTTTGATTTTTGGGCCAGAACAGTAATTTGACGGCTTTTCCTTTGTGACGTTATAATTAAATGACAGATGTGAAACGTCATATTTCCTTTACTTTGCCGCAAATTACCTCCCGTTTCCCGTTAATAATGTTTAATCCGGAAACTTATCTCAGTTAAAAGCATGGTGTTGTATATATTTTTTTATCGTAACTCATAAATTACATCATAAACTATCTGTTCACAAAAATATATCAAATTCTCATGGATAAAAAAATCATTTCTATTAAGTTAAAGATTGCCTTTCCATATTTTTCCCGTGCATTTAAGTGAAAAAAATTGCTAAAAATGAGCAGACTTCGATCTCAATTCTAGAAAAAGCAAGCATGATGACCCATACTTTTTATTACAGATTTTGGGTAAGTAGGATTGGTTCTTCAATTGTGCTGACTTACAACAAGATCTCATGGACATAGATATTCCCGTCTATCTACCTTAAAGAACTGTTTTATTCTTCCTTTTGATGTTGCAAGTGTTCCTTACTAACAGCCATTTCAAGACTTTCCTCCTTCCCTAAGAATTGTCTTCTGTGGAATTCTCTTCTTTATGGTATATGGGCCATATGTCCCAGATAAAAAACCAAGTTATTCATAAGTCAAGGAACAGACTTTTTAGCTCACCTGGCTATTGCCAGGGTGAGCTTTTGCCATAACTTTTTGTCCGTTGTCTGTCCGTCCTCCATCAGGTATAAACTTTTCATTCAAAGATCTTCTTCTCTGAAACAATTGGGCCAGTTGAAACCAAACTTGGCCACAATAGTCCTAAGATGGTCTCCCACAAAAAAGTTGTTTTTCAGATCCACGCTACATCTAAGATGGCCGCCAGCGGGGATCATAGTTTTAACATTGGATCCTATGGGAAAACACTTTCAAAGGTCTTCTCCTTTGAAACTACGGGCCAATTAAAACCCAACTTGGCCAAAATAGTCCTTAGATGGTCCCCTGCAAAAATATTGTTTTTCAGATCTTTGCTATATCCAAGATGGCTGCCAGCAGGGATCATAGTTTTAACATTGGACCCTATGGGAATACACTTTCAAAGATCTTCTCCTCTGAAACTACAGGGCCAACTGAAACCAAACTTGGCCACAATAGTCTTTAGATGGTCACTTGCAAAAAATTTGTTTTTCAGATCTGTGCTTTATCCAAGATGGCTGCCAGTGGGGATCATAGTTTTAGCATTGGGCCCTATGGTAATATACAATCAAAAATCTTCTTCTCTGAAACTGCTTGGCCAATTGAAACCAAACTTAGTCACAAAAGTCCCTAGATGGTCCCTGCAAAAAAGTTGTTTTTCAGATGGGGCTATATCTAAGATGGCCAAGTGGGGATCATAGTTTAACATTGGACCCTATGGGAAAACACATTCAACGATCTTCTCCTCTGAAACTACTGGCCCTATTTGAACCAAATTTGGCATAAAATAGTCTTTAGGTGGCCCCTTGCAAAAAAGTTGTTTTTAGCTCACCTGGCCAAAGGCCGTGTGAGCTTTTGTCATCACTTGGCGTCCGTCTGTCCGTCCGTTAACTTTTATTCAAAGATCTTCTCCTCTGAAACTACTGGGCCAATACTAACCAAACTTGGTCTGTATCATCACCAGGGTATGCTCTTTCAAGTTTGTGATTTTTATGACCGTAGACCAAACAACATGGCTGCTGTTACTAAAAATAGAACATGGGGTAAATTGCTGTTTTTTGCAAATTACTCGAAAACCATTACAGATATCAAAATTCTGACATGGAGTAAAAATGATCAGCATGATGAGATCTACCTGCCCTGCAATTTTGAAGAATATTCGTCAGCCCATCTTGGAGTTATTGCCCTTTTTCCGTAAAAATTTCAGTTTTTCGTTACTTTTAGTCTTATATACTGAAAATGGTAGAAGATAGAAGTGAAGTTTATATAACAAAAATGGTCAGCATAGTAAGATCTACATGTCCTGCAATTTTGAAGAAAATCTCACAACCACTCAACCCACATAGGAGTCATTGCCACTTTTTCTTTGAATTTTCACAATTTTTTAACGTTTTTACTTTCATTTCAAAAAACTGTTTGAGATAAAGGTTAAATGTGAATTGCCAAAGTGTTGAGGTTTTCCAGAACTACAATGTCTACATATGTCCAGCAGGTTCGCATCTCATCCAAGATGGCCGCCAGTGTGGAAGATAGTTTAAGATAGGACCCTATGGGAAATGCATTCAAAAATCTTCTCCTCTGAAACCACTGAGCCAATGGGGACCAAATTTTGTCACAGTGTTCTTTGGATGGTCCCCTTTAAAGTTTTTTATTTTTATGTTTGTACTTCATCCAAGATGGTTGCCAGCACGGGACATAGTTTAACATAGGACCCTATGGGAAATGTATTCAAAGATCTTCTTCTCTGAACCTACCAAGTCAAACTGAACCAAACTTGGTCAAAATAGTCCTTTGGTGGTCCCCTTTAAAGTTTGTGATTTTTATGTTCGTACCTCATCCAAGATGGCTGCCAGTGCGGAGCACAGTTTAACATAGGGACCCTATGGAAAATGCATTTAAATGTCTTCTCCTCTGAACCCACTGAGCCAATTGGAACCAAACTTGGTTACAATAGTCTTTAGATGTTTTCCTTCAAAGTTTGTGATTTTTATGTTCATACATCATTCAAGATGGCCACCAGCAGGGAACATAGTTTAACATAGGGACTCTATGGAAAATGCATTCAAATGTCTTCTCCTCTGAACCTACTGAGCCAATTGGAACCAAACTTGGTTACAATTGTCTTTGGGTGATCCCTTCCAAAGTTTGTGATTTTTAGTTTGTACCTCATCCAAGAATGAAAATGTAACATCTGGTGAACTGATTTATAGTATGAATGGACAATGAATAAAACCAGTCACCAGGTGAGCGATACAGGCTCATGTGAGCCTCCAGTTCAGGTCTGTGCTTTTTCCAAGATGTCCGCCAGCAGGGAACATAGTTTTAACATTGGACCCTATGGGAAAACACATTCAAAGATCTTCTCCTCTCAAACTACTGGTCCAATTGGAACCAAACTTGGCCAAAATAGTCTTTAGGTGGCCCCCCTGTTCAGGTCTTTACTGTATTCAAGATGGCTGCCAGTGGGGAACAGATTTAACATTGGAACCTATGGGAAAACATTAAAAGATCTTCTCCTCTGAAATTACTTGGCCAATAATAAAAACATACTTTGTCACAATGGGCCATAGTTGTTCCCATTTGAAAAATTTGCCTGGCTTGTCTGCATCGCATTCAAGATGGCCCCAGTGGGTAACATAGTTTAACCTTGAGACCTATGGGAAACATATGGAAAGCATTTAAAGATGTACTCTTTTGAAAATATTTAGTCAATTGGAACCAAAATGTGAAAGTGATGCCCTTAAAACATTGAGATTATTGTAACAGCATGTGTCAACTGTGGCCTAGGAAAGCAATGCAGGCTCTTGTAGCAGCATTATGGTTCAGTGTTTGGTATGTAAATGTAGTTGTACCCTTGTTTGCTATTTATAGTTTTCATATTTTTTCTCAATAATTTTTGGCCAGGTTGCACGAAGTGCAAATCCGGGTTATAGTATGGTGAATGTTGGGCGGGCGGGCAGGGAAAATGGGATACTGATTTTGTGAAATCAACTCCTCCTACAGTTTTCATCCTAGATTTTGAAACTTCACTAACTGTTTCTATATATATTATAGATGTGCACCTCCCTTTTTATACGACTGCAAAAAATTTTGAGGTCGTATATTGGTATGATACTGGCGGCAGCGGCGGCGGTGTCGTCGGGTTCGGCGTCTGTGGACACTTCGTTTCCATGCGATAACTTAAGTTCTAGTTGAGCAATCCTTATGAAATTTCAACACAATGTTCCTTGGCACAAAAGGAAGGCTGGGATTGGTCTTGGGTATACTGGCCCCACCCGTTTTTAAGAAAAGGGCCAAAAAGGGCCAAATTGGGTGTTTTCGTATATTGGGCTGTAGAACATTTATTATTTATCGGATTTTGATGGGGTTTCTTTCATTGTACTCCTGAGAAAATTTCCAATCTGTAGTATGTCAAGGGATTTCATGTCGCATGTACCGTTCATGAAATAAATGGGCCCCAAAGGGGGCGAATCTCAAAAATTTTATTTTTCTTAGTTTTAGTCCGATTTTAATGCAGTTTTTTGCAATGGATTTCTTATGTAAAGCTGACTAGCACAGCACCATCAAATTTTTGATAACTTTTTTCCTTTCCGAGTCATTAGGTTCCAAAGGGAGCCAAAATTGCAAATGTACAGATTACTTAAAATTTTGATTTTTTATTGGATTTCGATGGGATTTTTTTCTTTGAATTCCTTTTATTGTAAGCTTTCAGTAGTATGCTAACAGATTTGGCATATCTCTTACCGTTTCTGAGCTATAAGGGGCCAAAATTGCTAATTTTCAAAATATGTAAAATATTTATTTTCCATCGGCTTTCGATGGGATTTTTTTTCTTTGGATTCCTCTTGTTGTTAGCTTTCAGTAGTATGCCAATAGATTTTGCATATCTCTTAGCGTTTACGAGCTAGGTACCAAAATTGCTATTTTTCAAAATACCTTAAATCTTTATTTTATAGGATTTTAATGGGATTTTTTTTACTTCAGATTCCTCTTTGATGTAAGCTTTCAGTAGTTTGTCAGCAGTTTTTGTGTAACTCTTTCAGTTTTTCATACCTTTATGGGATTAAAAGGGCTAATTTTTATGTTCCCCAGGCCTACTTTGTGTCCAGCTAATTACTGTGTCTCGCTCCCTATTATGTTCATCTAATTACGATATTAAGCTCTTTACTGTGTCCACATTCACTTTAAAATACACTTGTTCAAATTTTAGTTGTCGACATGCTGCGGTCGTATCATGCTGCGCTCGGCGTAGCCCTTTATTGGAATTATTTTGAAATTTTTTTCCTATTTTTACAGACTTTAAGTTGTTATTACTCCCCTTTGGGTCGTTGTCTCTTTGACATTCCCCGTTTCCCTTCTTTTTCCTATTTGGAACTTTGTCATTTTTTTATCGACATTTCTAACAAAGGGTACCTATTTTGTGAAATCAACTCCTCCTGCAGTTTTCAACCTACATTTTTGAAACTTCACTAACTGTTTCTATATATGTTGTAGATGTACACCTCCCTTTTTGGAATTATTATTAAATTTTTTTTCCTATTTTTACGGACTTTGGAACTTAGTCATTGTTTATCGACATTTTCAACAAAGGGTACCTATATTGTGAAATCAACTCCTCCTACAGTTTTCAACCTACATTTTTGAAACTTCTCATAATGTTTATATATATATTGTAGATGTGCACCTCCCTTTTTGGAATTATTTTTTGAAACACCACAGATTGTTTCTATATTTTTTGAAAATGTGCGCCTGACTTTATAGAATTATTTCCAATATTTTTTCCTATTTTTCCTGGCCTTTTAACTTAGTCATTTTTTATCAATATTTTCAACATATTCTATACACAGACCCATTACCGAACCTATAAAACAACACTTTATAGCTTAAAACACCAAAATGCAACCCGGCCATTTGAGTTTTTGACCCATTTTCATATTTTTGTTGGCTTGAAATTAAGAAGATTTCATAGCAAAAATTATAAAAGAGTAAACTTTTTTTTATATTTTCAGAAGAAGAATGTCATCAAGTGATACAGATGACCCAAATTCTCCACCAAGGGAAGTTACTAAAAGTAGAACACCAGATTTATCAGATTCTGAAGAATTCTTTCCTAATCCAATATTAGACGACCATATAGATACTTCCCAGAGTGCAACAGCTACTTACAAGTCAGCTATTGATAGTTTAAGAGGTTTTAATAATCGTAAGACCTCATCATCACAAAATGTACGTCAGAGTAGGTCGACCCAACAGACGTCTGCTGCATTGGTAGATGCTGAAGAATTTATTGATGATGATTGGTTAATTGATGACATACAACAACCAACCAAAAGACAGAAGCTTGATATAAATGGAGTTTTCTCTTCTAGTAGTTCCCGAAAACTTTCTGCTGAAAGTTCATCTAGAAAAAGTTCCGCTTCAAATGAAAACACGACTAGGAAAAATTCTTCAAGTGTGAAGAAAAATAGAAGTGTGATTATTGACGATGATTCAAGTAACGATGAAAGTACTTTCAATGGCAACAGTTGCCAAGGAAATGCAGACATTTTGATGGAAAATGATGAAACTCATATTACTGCACAGAATGACATATTGTCTAGAAGACCTTCACAGAAATCTAAACCTCGGCAATTAAGTTTAAACAATTTTGCTGTCAAATTGTCTGAGACTGGTTCCCCTCACCAAGAATTAAATATTGGAGACCCAATAAACCAGTCACTAAGTACACAAAATGAAGTAAGGTCACAAGCAACACAGAGGGAAACAGTAGGTTCTATAATGAGAGTCAAGGTGAAGGTGAAGGACAAACTTCTACTAATTCCTATCCCAAGCAGGTAAAGTATTAGTTCTTAAGTTTTTATAGAAAATAAAAAATATGATAAAAACTTCCCATGAGATGATAAAAGATATCACTTCAATCTGAACTAATTTTACTTTTTATGCCCCTGTAACAAGAAGTCGGGGGCAAATTGTTACACCTTTGTTTATCCATCCATTAATTTGTTTCTTTTTTGTTATGCCCCGCCCACGAATGTGGAAGGGGCATATAGTGTTATCCTTGTTCGTCCTTCCGTCCGTACGTCCGGTTAAGTTTTGCATTAAAGTCCATTTCTCTTGAAAACTAGATGTTGTTGGAAACGGCAGCTATCCCTGCACCCCCTGTTTGACACAGAAACAGTTGTTATACACCCTGGACATAATTTTTTCTCAATATTTTTAGGCCCCCACCGTTAGGTGACGGGGGCGTTAAGTTTTACCCTTGTTCATCCGTACGTCCGTCCATACATCTGTACTTACATCCGAAATTTTCGTCAAAGATTTCTCAGCATGTGTATGCAGGAATGATTTGATATTTGGTGTGAAGTTTTGGTATGATGAGTTGTACCGTGTCTCCTCTTTTCAAGTCCATCACTCATCTACTTCCTGTTTGACGAAAACTTTGATTTTTCCCATTACAGCCATATATTGAAAATTTTTGTCAAACATTTCTCAGCTTGTGTATGCAGGAATGTTTTGATATTTGGTCTGAAGCTTTGGTATGATGAGTTGTACCGTGTCTCCCCTTTTCAAGTCTGTCGCTCATCTACTTCCTGTTTGCCGAAATATCTGTATGGTAGGGGCATCCGTGTCCCATGGACACATTTTCTTTTATTTAAATTAAACTATTGATAGTAGTTATTTTTACTAAAAGAATTCTAGAATATATGGTTGTTAGGTAGAATTCCAAAATAACCAGTTTTTGAGACTGTCAGGAAATTTACCAAAAATAGAATCAAATATTTTTGAAATCCAATTGATGAAAATGTTTGTCCTAAACTACACAAACAATTTAAGTACAGTTGCTAGTTAGAATTCCAAAAAAAATTAGTGGTCGTTGAGACTTTCAGAAAATTTACCAAAATTTGAATCAAATATTTGTGAAATCCAATTGATAAAAATCTTTGTCCTAAACTACACAAACAATTTAACATGTTTAAGTTCATTTGCTAGTTAGAATTCCAAAAAATAAGTGGTCTTTAAAACTTTCAGGAAATTAAACAAAATTGGAATCAAATATTTTTGAAATCCAATTGATGAAAATGTTTGTTCTAAACTCCACAAACAATTGAAGTATGGTTGCTAGGTAGAATTCCAAAAGTGGTCTTTGTGACTTTCAGGAAATTTACCAAAATTGGAATCAAATATATTTGAAATCCAATTGATGAAAATGTTTGTCCTAAACTACACAAACAATTTAAGTATGGTTGCAAGTTGAATTCCAAAAAAATAATTGGTCTTTGAGACTTTCAGGAAATTTAACAAAATTGGAATCAAGTATTTTTGAAATCCAATTGATGAAAATGTTTGTCCTAAATTAAATAAACAATTTAAGTATGGTTGCTAGATAGAATTCCAAAAATAAGTGGTCTTTGAGACTTTCAGGAAATTTGCCAAAATTGGAACCACCATTTAGTATTCTAAGTTTTCAGAATTTCTTTTTTTATCAAACACTTGTTAGAATATAAGATTTTTATGCAAAAATTTCCAAAAATAATGTGTCTGCCATAATTTAAAAAGATAATGTGTCTTTGACATTTTCAGGAAATTAACCAAAGTTGTAACCAAAATCAAAATTCCAAAGGCTTACTGCAAATCTGCAGACAATAAACAACAATTCTGCATAAAAGATTTAATCCCTAAATCCAGAATTGTAGGAGGAGTTTTCTTCACATGCCACCTGTGTCAAAATCCACATCTTTGGGCCTTAAGTGTCATCTTGGGGCCTCTTGTTTGCACCAGGATAAAGATAAAAAATCCGAAAGCTTATTCCGCATCTACAGACCATATGCAACAATTCTACAACAAAATTAAACCCTTAAATCGAAAACTGTAGGAAGAGTTTGCGTCACATACAACATGTGTCAAAATTGACATTTTGGGGCAGTTGTTTGAATTAACACCAATATCAAAAATCCGAAAGCTTATTGCACATCTGCAGCAAATGTGCAACAATTCTAAAACAAAATTAAAACCCTAATTCCACAAATGTAGGAGTAGTTCAGGTCACATTGTTTGGACAGACGGACAGATGGACTGATAGACAGACGGAGGCGAAAATAATATCCCCAAACTTTCTTCAGAAAGTGTGGGGATAATTACAAATCATTGTCCAGGTGAGAGATACAGGATCTTAAAGACTATTGTTTATTTTTGTCAGCTAAGCATGCACTTTTAAAATCTGAAAGCATAATAGCAGATTTCAGATCAAATAATATTACAAAATTCTTTACTCCACAGTGAAACAGAGAAAACAATAGCTTGGTTAAGTCAAGAGGCTGCTCAGCGGTATTACAGTATGTGTGGACTGCGTCCTTTACTGACCCTCAGTACAAAAGATGGTGCTTTCCTATCTGCCAGTGATCAGATTTTCCAAGTGCTTTCAAGTAATGAAGAGGTAAATTATAGAAAGGAAGTACAGTGAAACTTGATTTAAGAGGTCACTATTGGTAAGGAGTAAAACTGGCATTTTAAGAAAGGTAGCCTTTTGATGAGGTTCAGTTTACATGAAATACTATGAACAGAAATATAAAAAGTGACCTTTAAAATGAGGTGGCTGCTTATTCAAGGTGACCGCTAAGGCAAGTTTGACTGTAATGCAAAATTAGTGCTGAATACGCCAAGCCGTAACAATACAAAAAAATTTTAACAATCAATATTTAAAATTAACACTTTCAAGGATCAGTTCAGATTTAGTGGTATTCTCCCATACTTGCCAACCTCAAATTCTGCTGTGGCGGGTCATTACCCAACATTCAGCTGTGTGGTGGCGGGTCATATCGCGTCAAGCAGTTATGCACTTTTTCAAGAATTCTTTATTGTTTTTGGACCATTTGATGTTTTCTGTTCAGTTAATATTGTACTGTGTCTCAACTGTTAAAGAGAAATTTGAAGTGCTGTTGCGTTATATGTGTTGTGGCGGGTCATTTGCAGGTGACATTCTCATTGGCGGGTGAAAATAATGACCTGTGGTTGTTTATTTCCTCTTGCGGGTCAATGGTTAATTTGGCGGGTCACACCCACCAAAAGCGGGTCAGTTGGCAAGTATGATTCTTATCATTACAAACTGATGATCTGGACTCCAATTTGAACTTGGTGGTGGTAGGGGCAAATTATAAATTATATTTACCCTACTTGAGCCATTTCTGTAAACAAAATGTCCAAATCAGTTTCTTTGTATACATTTTACAAAGAAAAAAGAAAAGACAAAAAGTCAAGATTTTGGGGTGATTTTGAATTGATTAAGATTATCTGACAGAAACAAGGAATGGGTATGGTTCTAAAAGTGAAGAATCTGATGATGAAACAATTGATTTGGGCCTCTATCCTGACATTGATGATGACTTAGACCAAGTTTTTGACTTTTTGAATGAAGATGAAGATGATGAATTTCAAGGCTTCATGTTGGACTAAGTACAGTACTGAACTTGCAATTACTTTCGTTCTTCAGATGGAAATTTCCAAAACATGTATCTCTTCAGAGAATAAAAAATCAAAAAAATTTTGAAGACTTAAAAATCAAAACATTTAAAAGATTTGAAAGAAATAAACACTGAAAGGATATGGAGTAAATGCACATGAGACAAAGTCTGTACAAATATATGGTTAGACCAAGCAATGGAACAACACTTTTATTGTTGTTCTTAATCTAAAACATAACTAAAATGTCTTAAAGTAAAGGGTAGGATACGACTTGGAATAGTAGTTTTATCATGAACTCTAGATGTCACCTGAGACTAACAGACTCTATAGAAAAAAAAATTGTTTATATTCATGTACTTTTCTTTCAAATTGTTTTTAACCCAAACTTAGTTTATTTTTGTTATTATTATAAATGCTGTATAACAGGTTGAAGGAATTGTTGACAGCTGGGATTTACCTCCCCTTGTTGAGAGATATCAACAGGCATGCAAAGCATTAAACATAGGTAAGTCTGATATCTTTATTTTCTGAGCTAGTTAGCTCACCTGGCCTAAAAGGCCAAGTGAGCTTTTGCCATCACTTTGGGTCCGTCGTCCGTCCGTCCGTTAACAATTTCAAAAATCTTCTCCTCTGAAACTGCAGGGCGAATTGTAACCAAACTTGGCCTGAATCATCACCAGGTCATGCAGTTTCATAATTGTGTTCGATTAGTCCGAGGGTCAAACAACATGGCTGCTGTTACTAAAAATAGAACATAGGGGTAAATTGCTGTATTTTGCAAATAACTCGAAAACCGTTACAGATATCAAAAATCTGCACTAAAGTCGTGGTTTTCATAAATATCTCTATTCAAGTTCTTTGCATTGAAAATTTATTGAAAAAAAGCATGCTGTAAACTTAATTTCATGGTTTTAGGGGAACCACAAAATCCAAGAAAATTGGAACCCACGAGCAATAGTGCTTTCACAGTATCTTTAGGTGACGCTAAATTAAGAATCAGGAGATTTGCGATCAAGCTTTTTAACTGGAACATCTCATGAGAAGCATTTTTACCCCAAAATGGCAGTAATTTTCTGTCTAGTTACCATTCTTCGTGCGAGATAATGTACGGAACATCATGTCAAACTAAAAGGTTTTTACCAGTCCTACCGACATATTACTGTAAGTGGAAATTTTTGCAGCAGTTTTAATTTTTGCTATTTTCGCATTAAGGAATGCAGTTCTCAAATGAAACTGTTGCAAATATTTAGATGTAATTTGATGATCAAGTAGATTGACCGACAACCAAAAATTCAAGGCTGCGCTGAATGGAATTTATCCAGACAAGGGTGAACCACCAAATACAAACAGCACTAAAATTTCCCAGTTAACAGTATTGCTTTGTCAGTTAGACAAACATATTTTGTGAAGACTGGCTCAGTTTTTTGTCCCGTGCCGCAACGCCCAGCGGGGACATAGAAATGCCATCTGTCGGTGCGTCTGTCCATCACACTTTTTGTTCACTCGCCTGCGACAAAAGTGGTGGAAAGCGAGACATAGGCGTGCAAAGTAATGCGGCGTAAACTTAAAGGACACCTGACATTAAATTACAATTTGTCTTCTTTAATTTATT
>MJUU01045491.1:0-15513 GCA_002080025.1 Modiolus philippinarum
ATTCAGAATCATCCTAGTACAAATTAGGATATCTCAATTTCTCCTAGGGGAAATTGGAATTCCAATTTAAACTGGATTAAATCCAGTTCATATTGGAATTCTATTTTGTCCCAGTAGAAATTGGAATTCCAATATGTACTGAATTAAATCCAGTACAAATCGGAATTCTAATTTGTCCCAGTAGAAATTACAATTCCAATTTGTACTAGGAGGATTCCTGATCCTACTGGATTCAAATTTGTACTGTAACATATATATTTTGAGTGTTTCTTCCGTTAGTTCTTTTTAAGTCATTCGTTTTTATGTTTTTCGAAATTTTCCCTTTAAATATTTCGTGTTTTTGGGAAAGCCAAACTAATCCGAATTGATTTCGTCACCTGACTAATAACATATTTTCAGAATGAGCAAGAATTACTTAAAATTTAACATCAATATAGTTCTGATTTGTTTTTCTCGTTTATTCATTTTATTATTTGATTTAAATTTTCAAGGTTGTTGTCGTGGATGGAGTATTGTCTGCTTTCAAATTTACCTGTCCAGGTCCAGCACAATGGCATCTGCGTGCTAAAGGAATTTGCAATGCTTCGTTCCCATCCTATGTTTGTCTCTTTGATGACAACAATAACAGAATGATCGAAACGTGTGAAAAGGAGCCAGATTTTCAATCAGCAGGTTTTAATAATAATAAGAAAATCATGAGGTGTTTCACAAATAACTAGTGCCAAGAATGACACCCTTTGTCACCAAACATTCGTAATATTTATAAAGCAAAGGTTCTCCATGTAGGAAATAGAACTTCACATTAGCCTGCCTACATTGTTTTATTTTTGATAAACTTTTTTCTTTTTTGCAATTATAAATTTATATTGGATTTCTATCTAGTGCGACAAAATTTAGTTACCAGCAGGCCAAAATACAATGTGAATCCCAACTTGGTCCAAGTTCTAAGACTTCGCATGTAGAAATTGAAACTTGGTTTAAAATGTTGCAGGCAATCATCTTGTAAAAAAATAAAAGCAATAAAAGAAGTGCCATCATTTGCATTACTTATAAGAGGTTTCCAATAAAAGTACGTACCTCGGCAGGGAATATCTATACTTAAGAACATAACACACTCTCGGGACTCTGTCATTCAAATTTTTTTTCTAGCTGCAACTCTCATCTTCCCGTTTTTATAGCACATGCATAATGTTCTACATTGGAAATCTCTTGTTTAGATATCCTTTGGGCGTCGAGTGGGAATATTTTACTTTCCGTAACAGATTTATTTTGCTGTTTAGTCGACTGTGGCCTCTTAATTGAGACTGTCTCGTCTTTCATTTTTTCATAGTATTTTGTTTTGTTAATGTTTCAACGCTGAAGTAAAGTGCTTTAACCATATTAATTTTATCATGCTTTTATCTTGCCTTAGGTCTAACCACTTTGCAATCCTATCATGATCACCATAACCGAAAAGTGGAGAATAGTACATGAGCATAAGCGTAATAAAATTTGCTTGAATGCACTATTTCAGCATATCATTTGAAGTAATTATGTAAATACGGAAATTATCATATTGACTTATTCTAATAATTAGATCATTCACAATAAATAAAAATATGTAACGAAACGTTTTTGTTCACCCGTTTCGAAAAGAAAGGTCTGTTTTGTAAATAATAATTATGACCTACTGTAACCGCTAAAATGTGTTTTAACCTAAAATGAATTTTTGAACATAAACTTAATCATACAAAGAGTGTGCATATTTTCACAATACCGTGATTTATGTAGTCCTACCGCCTTTGATATTGTAATAAGAACTGCAGCTCTATGGGTCAAATTAATACTTCTTGATTTGGCGGATCCTACAGCTATGAATTAGAGACCTGAATCGTGTCACACATTTCTGAGGGTTCTGTGAACACTCGATACCAAGAATGCGTAATACATAAATGCGAAGATATACCTAAATTTCTAGCAACTTACCACTTTTACTATAGACGGCGATTCATATTCTTTTTTTTTATAAAAGAAATTACCTGAATAATAGGAGACCCTCAATAGCCCGTATCGCTCACCTGGATCATTGCTGACATAAACAGTCTAAATAACCTGAATAATAAATTATAAGGGCCCTCTTTTTCAATTATACTGAACATTTTTACCCATGTCAGATTTGTGATATCTGTGTTATTTGCCAAAAGATGCAGTCTATCGTATGTTCTATATTAGTAACGGCGACCAAGTTTGACCTGGGACATAGAAAAAAACAAATTTGAAACGAGATACCCTACTGATGATTCAATTATATAATATATAATGTCTCACGTGACTACGATGTTCTCGTTTTCAAAATAATTAAAATGAGTAGTCTGGACTTTTAATGTAAAGAATAAGTTTTTTAAAATATATGGATATACATAAAATTGCATGTACAATGAAGAGGATTCATATAAAAATGTTTGAGGAAAAGAAATAAAGAAATTTTGGATTCATACTTGACCTTGACGTGTGGTGGTCGTAAAATTCAAACTTAGAAGCCAAACTCTAGTAGACATAATGCATGCGACACGATCAAGATTGCTGTGTCGCTAGCATTCTAGAGGTAAAATCTGTAGCTCTATGGTCTGCCAAATCAAAATATAAAAAAAAGATGTATAAAGCTACAGTTCCACAGTTATTGATTAATGTGCCATGAACTTTTGACTCCATATATCAGGCTACAAATATGTAATTCGGGGAGGTTATGATGGAAAACCATGTGATGAGAACAGATATCAGCCATTTACATTCTGGACCAATGGGAACAGTGAATGTGTATTCTTAAAATCAAAATGTGAAGAAGAAGGACAAATATATGGTGATTCTGGAAGTATCACCTCTGACGTTTCCTGCCGATGTGATAGTACAAAGGGATATGCCTTTGTTACCCCACCTTCAAATCCTTCTGCATGTTATCCATCATATGAAGATTGTTCATGCTTTCTGAAGTCTTGTGGTAATAATATGGCTTTGTCTACTGGTAAGTTTTCAAACTGTTATCTGATATCACATTCACATTATGAAAAGAAATCAAACTAGATATCGTTAAATCCTTTTTTTTAAAGCAAGTAATAATTAGTCCAATTCAAAGCTAGAGCTTTCCCCCTTATCTTCTTTTTTCTTCTATAACAATTGTTTTATTAGTACCAGAAAAATACAAACAATACAAATCCCGTTATTACAGAAACACTCAAGTAAAGAAAAGCTTACATGTGGAAGGCATTTACTCTTGGTATACTTGGTTTGATAACATGGACTTGTAATGAGAAGGGTAAACATCTCGTGATAAATTGGAAATATATCGCGAGGTGTGAGATTTTATCAATATCGGGACACTATCTTTTAAGCATTAACGCAACATAAATATAAAATTGATGGTCACAAAAATTTTCCTGACAGTGCAATAGATGTCACACTTGACGAAAATATCATTTTTGTGAAATTTTGTTAACTACTTAAAAAGCCTTTAGGTGCAAATTGTGTTGCATTTTTACCGATGTAAACTGGTAGTGACTAAACACCAATGAAAATGTCTTAATTAATAATTTCAATCACATGCATATGTTTCAGCTTTGAGAAAAAAATATTTCCGCGTATGCAGAAACTAGATTTACCAGTAACTTCGGTATTTGTTTGTCTTTTTTCAGTAGTAAGCTGTAAAGTGAAAGCATATCAAACGTCCCACCATAGATTTTTAAATGCAAAATGGATTGAGTACGAGTTGCATATCCTTCTCATTATAAGTTCTTGGTTGATACTATATCTAAGGTAGTTCGAGGTACTAAAAACAAAATTATAAATTATAAATTTTACTTAATTTTCTGTGGATGAATGTTTATCAAATGCAGTGCAAAATTTTAGTAAAAATCATTGGTCATGGAACTCGTTTCTCCGGGCGAAGCTTCCGAAATAGCCAGATTTTGAGCTTTTTAATATAGTCTATATAGGGAGGAAATACAATTTTTAAACTTGTATGCAAATAAAACGATATATTTTGGTGAAAATGTAGTAAAATATAACTTGGGAAATCTTAAATAAATAAATTGGGTCAACGATTATATTTTTGAAAATGAGATTTTCACCTTATCATTTCTTTAGAATCATCTCCCCTTATAAGATTTTTTCACAAATATGACATTTTTGCACACTTGCAGCAAAAATGTTGCTTATTTGATTTAGTTTATTGGCAATGAACTATTCAAAACCATTTTAACAACATTTTAATGGTAAATTTAAATTTTCATCGCATGCGCAATATGGATGTATAGTTTCCGACACACCTTAATGATTTAGTGTAAATATCGATAACGATTGTATTCTTGTTTAACGTTTTACATGCAAGGTTCGAAGAGAAAGAGGAAAATGTCTAATAAAACTGGCTTTAATACTTAAACTATGTTTTAGTATAATCCTTTAATTGGAGAAATAACATCGGAACAGGGATATATATTTCAATGTATTGTTCTCTAATTGATTTATTACATTGCACGTTAATTGTGTCCATGAATCTGAGAAAAACATACCTTTGAAATCGTTATTTCCAACAACGAGTAGAATAGGCCATATCCGAGTTCTGGTATTTAGATTTACCAGTTGTTGTTTGTCCGCCATACGTCACAAATATGTCCGCCCCATGTGACCAGTTTAATGACGTTGTAGGCTTTGTGACGTGACGTTTTCTATACTGTGACGTGTTAAAAAGTGGTCCGGTAAATCCTGATACCACAGCTCGGATAGGGTCTATTGTGCCCCGCTTCTAGGAGCAGTGCGAGTGAAAATTGGTTAAAAACTATGAACAGAGAGTATGTTGTAATGGTAGTAAACAATTCTAACACCGCTAAAAGTTTGGTTTATAACTTTGAACCAGTACGGAAAATTTTTTGTCGTTGCTTGTATACACTGAATCAGTAAGCATACTAAATCAATAAGTTGTAGATATATATACCTTATGTATCTTATATGTTGCAACCTAACCTTATTCTATCTACTATGAGTGATTCACAACTGTTCTGGTATTCAGATTTGATACCTTATTTCTTTAATAGATTATACATGTGTGGAAACAGGTTGCAATGAAAGGCATGTAAATAATGAACTCATTGCGAATGAAAGGTAATATTTCAATAATGGAATAATTAATACTGATCATACTGTCATCATCATACTAGTATTTGCGTTTTCATAGTACACTTGTGTGTTAACGGCCAGGAACATTAAATATCTAAAAGCTGCGATCTTCAATTTCATTCATTGCTTAAACACAGCTGGTATCATGAGCGCATGCAATATTTCCTTTATTGCTTGTAGTGATGCTAACAACAACGACGTAAAATTCAAAGTTCTCAAGCATCGTTTGTTTAGATTTGATATTACAGGAAAAGAAAAAACTGACAAATGGAATATTGTATTCAATGAATTTATAAAAAGAAGCTTAAGCATGTCCGTTAAATCCGTTAAATCAAACATTATATGCAACTCAAATTGAGCAAAATAACGGCAGTATAATACCGAAAGAACAAAGCAAAGTCCAGAGACAAGGCAAAAGCAAGAACTCAAGAAGACGGAAGACCAAAGACACCATAGGATCACAAAACACACGAACATTACATATACAACACAAAAAAAACTAAGCACTAACAGTGTGAACTCTCAAAAAACAGAGTGACACCAGGTGCCCCGGAAGGGTAAGCATGTTCACACATCAATAAGTGCGTACTACCCTAAACTGTCATCTATTAACATCTATCTACATTTATAACACAAAAACGAACAAATCTACGAATTCGACGGCAAAAATTGATGAATATATTGCCTATAAACAAATTTCCGAATAAGTTGTACTATAAAAAGATTTAAAGATGATATATTCTTCGTGAAAGTTCTGATACCCTGAGCACATGTCATCAAAGTCAATGTAATAAGGTAACAAGTTATGATATTAATTGAAAAATCCTACCATGAAACAAAAGCATAAAATATGAAAGTCTGTTACAACTCGGACAATAGACCAGCTGTCAAGTGTCAAAAGGTGTCTAATAATATTCAATAATTTAAAACCAACGGTTTAAAATTCTATTAATATTTAAAAAGTAAAAACCAACGATTCTTAACTACATGTGAAGTTTAAATAAATTGTTTCAGAAAAACAGTTGTTAAACATGATGATACCAGACCAGTGAAAAGCGATGAAGATTATACAGGTATATATTCACTTAATGTTTTAACAATTCTGGGTGTATCTGACTAAATTATTTGATTCTAACGCTGCTGATGAGAGGTACTCTATGAAACACGAGTACAGCATAACGAAAGGAGTAGGTGTGGTAAGGGCCTTATTTGGCCTAAAAAAATCAGTTTGCTTAAATTCACATTATTTTTTGTTGAATTGTTCTATGGATATAGGTTAACAGTTAAAAGGAAGATTACTCAAATATTGATGTACGATTACAGAGTTTTTCAGTGTAGAAAATGGGACAAATTGCACATTTTCTGGAAAAATGACAAATTTGACTCATTCTGACTACTTTTTTCTAAGAGGAAACATAGAGCACAGGCAAGAACCAAAAAAATATTCATATGAGAGGTCCAATGCATCTGTAGTAACAATTTGGTAAAATATCTAATTGGTTCTTGAATGTGCTCTATATTTCTGATTAGAAAAACCGTTCAAAAAAATGCAAAATTCTTTGTATTTCTATGAAAACGTTCAAAAGTAGCTTCAACATGACGTCAGAACTGTTCCTATTGTGACGTCATAGGTTCTAATTTTTGTATTTTTTCCTTAAGTGGTATCTGAACTTTCAAACCAACATTAAAGAAAATATCCAGGTGCAACTTAAAAAATAACCGAAATTTAGGGCCAAAAAGGCCCTTATCACACCTTGTCCTTTATTGTTTTTATGCAACTTCTGTATTTTTTGTATTTACAATAACAATTTATTTTTATTCTGCGTAGTTTAAGTATATCGCCCTAAGCTAGAGGACAGATACTACATACAGAAAAACACAGGTTGCGATCGCTCAACAAGACAATTGGAAGAGAACTTTGCATTATAAAACAGTGAGTAGTTGGAACTATAAACAGGTGGAAAGAATCAAATTGGCCAATTACAAAAAATATAATTATATAGCATACATCTATGGCATGGGAAATCTTACCTGTCGACTGTTCACTTATTCTTATGATTAATATCCTTTAAATGCCTGTTTTGTAGATATCTGGAAAATGTTTACGATTGCTGCATTGGTAACAATTATATTTATGGGTATTTATATAGTATCAGGTAATTATCTGTTTCAATTTTTACTTAAATCACAAATTCTTAGTGACAAATATGCGAAAAAAAAATTATCTAACAACAACAAATGTTCATGACAATTTATGCATCATAAAAAACAAAGTATAAAAATTTTGTTAGATCAAAATGAACTTTGTCACAAGAACTTTGTTACGATTTTATACAAATATGTACAAAAGCTGCATAATCCTGCTCATTCCCGCGACCATGAAATATATTGTGGCGGGTCACTCATTTTGTGTCAGATTTTTGAACTTAATGCATTGGAATGAATTGCACACTGAGCCACACTGTTTTCTTCAAAATATGATTTCATACATTACAAAAAAAACTTCTGACAAAAAAAAATTATGATATTTGTGATATTCCATCATGGTGGTTGTTAATTTTCAATTCAGTTTCAATTGAAAATCTGGCAGTTTTTAGTTTCCCGTCAAAATTTCAAACGGCTCTAATTCCAACATGAGAACACTGACCTATCGATTATTTTGCTCAAAATTATATTTTTGCGATAATCTAAAGGCCCTGTCACACTATAACGTTCTAGCCAACGTGTGCCGACGTTCGCGAATTTTTATAAGAACGTTGGCACACGCCGAAGAAATTGAAGAAATTCTCTTGTTGCACGCATTCATAGCGTCAGAATAAAGGCATACAGCGCACGGAAAACTTATCCATAACTTGTATGCAACGCTCACAAAAAGTGTAACAGCGTATGCAAAGGCATTTACTAGCGTACTTTGCGTATACCGAACGCATCAATAACGGTCATTTAGCATTCATAGAGCGAAGGTTTAGCGTTTTGACGATCTTTGTAAGATAAGCTTGAAATAACTAGCCAGTTCAATGTCATTTGCAAATGCAGAAATTGAAAGAAATGACACCGAAAAATACGACAGGTTTGCAGGAGGGATATGTCCCTCAAACATAAAAAAAAAATTCAAAACAATATGTCAGTATGATACTGAAATAAATCAGCTATTTACATTACTTTGAAATTTTGTCTTACTCTTTAACCATTATTTTTGAAATAAAGCATCGGCTAATACGTTACTCCTTGGTTACAATTACGCCGGGTTAGCATTCTCTACAAAGTCATGTTTAACACAACTTTCGACATATCGCACACATGGCGTGCATAGCGTACCTCTAGCGTTCGTCTAACGTACATATATGCATAACTTATCAACAACACGTTGGCGAACGTCGTGAAATTTTGAGTACCCATCGTTCAACAACGCACGCCAACGTGTGTCGACGTGTTTGTAACGTGTTACGAATGTGTCTCTTACTTATACAACACGCACCTCACACGCTAGGCACTGGTTCAATGCATTATAGTGTGACTGGGTCATTAGGCACTAAACCATCAATTTAAAATTCTTAGGAGTGACATGCCTTAAGCCATAAATTTTTTTTCAAAAATTTATCTGTGTTGTATTGAAAATTAATCTGGATTAATATAAAAATAACATGCAATAAGGTACAATTGACAACCAGCAAATTTTGCAGAGAAACAATGTGTTGACATTAGGAAATCTTATAATTGTGCCAAATCTGCATTACATATTTGTATCGAAGTCATGTTGAGCAAAAATTATGTTGCGGTGTAAATATTTCAGTTTTTTTTTTCATGAAAACTATATACAAGTATTTTCAGTAGTTATTACCTTACTTTGGACGCCTATTTAGTGGTATGTAAGTAAATGGTAAATGGTTGTGTGGTGTGCTACGTGTACACATGATTTAGATCACTCATTACGAAAAGGTTTTTACTGAGCATTTTTTTATGTGTGCAAGTTAAAACATTTAACAGATTTTTTGCTTTGTTCATGTTAATGTCTTGTCCTAATATACTAAACAACAGAAAAAAAACGCACCACTTGTTCAATGTTGTTAAGCTTCCTTCATATATTACCAATGTCGGCTCTTTCTATATATTTTTTAAATTTCAAAAGTCAAGAACAAAAAAAAACATTTTTGTCAAAAAATCTCTCATTGTAAAGTAACAATGGCGATTTCTATTGAATGCGTTACAAAGCAAAAGTCAAAGAACCGTTAATCCTGGAATGGGCTTGTTCGGAAGTTGTATTGTCTACAGTTGAAGACAATAGTTTTTTTACTACAGCATACAGGTAGGACCATAAAAGGTTCAAAATTCAACCTTTCAATCATTTTTGCATTTTTTTTATGAAAAGGTGTTTTGGGAAAAGAAGTTGGGACTTCAAAAATGTTTCATTTTTCCAGAATTTTGTCTCCTTGATAAGAGAAACAATCTGTTAACTTTTCCTACAAGTATCATGAGAGATATTTCCTTTTGAATTCTTAGGTACATCATAGGAATACAAGTTAGTGTTGCGTTTCTTTTGTTGTTGAGTATATTTTGAGATTTAATGCCCATCCAAGGCTGCTTTCAGCGGCCTTGAACTAATTATAATGTGTCATCGTTAATTGGTTGATGTTTGAGGCCAACTTCAGCAATATTTCAGCTATATCGTTGCGTGAAATGCTCAGTATATTGAACAATCATATTAAAGAATATAAAACCATAAAGCTTTATACAAGTGACAAAACAAATGTGTAAATATTAAAAACATAATAGAAAAATTGTCAGTTTGATTTTAACAATATATGAAACTTTAAGAATAATCCATTGAAATAAATAAATTCATTTAAATCTTAGTAAATAAATAGATTGCTTTTAAAAATTGAACGATTTTGTCTATCATCGTTGAAGCAATGAAGGCTCATGGTGACTTCAAGATGAAGAACAGCAATTAAGTGTTGTTCAATTGCTTGGTTTGTTAAGACTTATCTGATGTACATTATTCCTATCATTTCATTGTTTGTTCAGTATCTTCGTGCTAGCTTTGAAAAAACTGTAAAGGATTCGATCAACTCCGAATGGATCTATTGGACTAAGTGCGTTTCTTGGACAAAACGGAGGTTTAAAATATTCTTTATTATTCAAATAAGTACAAGTATAAAAGTCAATTATTGCTGTTAAGGCTGTGTATACTACTATTTTTCATCCTTTATAATCCGGATTCTTGTTTTGATTTATCTCTTGAAGAATATTAAAACAGATGATTGTTAATAACTTGCTTAGGTCAGAATATTGCAGTGTCTAACACTCATTTCTAATATGCTTTTATGTGGTGGAAATACATAAAAAGTGTTGTAATGGTAGTAATAATTCAAAAACACCACTATTGATATTGTTACACAATTTTTTTTCAATTAAAAAAATAAAAATTGTCGAAACGTTTCAGTTGCTATGAGTTAAGAATGTTCGCTGATCATTTTTTTTTTTTTTTGATTGAGGGACTCTCATGCTTTTCGAGCTAATTAAATGCATCATAAATCTTTTACCTCAAATTTTCTAATTCCATTTTATACACCATAATGAGCATTTTGACATAATTTCATTAAAAATATATTTTTTTTATTCTTGGTAAAACGCTAAACGCCAAATTTTCCATCACGTGTATTTAAAAAACAAATAAGCAATCTATAGCTTTTCCCCTTAGATTACTATTTATCAATTGTCGTTTATCAGAAATCATATTTAGTCTAAATTCGAGCGGCAAACATCCTTTACTAATATATAGTCGTTGTAAATATAAAAATCAGTGTAAAAATGTTTCTTCGTGTAAACGATTTTCACGTTACTTTTATTTTTAATTTCGTTATTATCAATAACTTTGATATATTTAATGCTTTTTACATGCAGTTCATGTTAATGTCAAAAAAAATTAAAATTTTTGTTTTACTTTTATTGCAGTTTCATGGAAACATTATCGTGTAACAGGTAATACTTGTCATTCCAATTGTAACCGTACATTGTCGTAAATATTTAAAGAAAAAGGAAAATAAAGGAGGAGCAAATATTACAATTACGCTTGGGATAAAGTAGTTGGATTAAGCATAATCAATACACCTTCATTGGTGTTTTGTTGGTGATTTTATACCCCCGCCTTAAAAGGTGGGGTATATAGGATTCCTCTTGTCCGTCCGTCTTTCCGTCCGCGTCCGTCCGTCACCTTTCGTTTCCGGACGATAACTTGAGTTTGCTTTGAAGGAAAGTTTTTGCGTTCCACAGTTATTTCCCTTGATTTAGACAAAATCTTTAAATTCAATGGTTTCCGGACAATAACGTGAGTTTGTTTACAAGGAACGTTTTAGGCANAATCTGTAAATTTTATAGTTTCCGGATGATAAATTGAGTTAACTTTATGAGAGAATTTTAATATCTTGGGACAGTATTACTAATTCTAAAATACTAGTCAAGTTCTATTTTGATCGTGATCGGATTTTGTGTTCCAGAGTTATTGCCCTTGATTTAGGCAAAATCTATAAATTTTATGGTTTCCGGATGATAGCTGAAGTTTTCTTTAAGAGAAAATTTTAATGACTTGGGACAAGGTTATTATTTATAAAATACAGGTCGAGACTGGTTTTGACCATGATCGTATCATGCTTTCCAGAGTTATTGCCCTTGATTAAGGCAAAATTTGTAAATAGTTTCCGGATGATAACTTGAATTAGCTTTGTGAAAATTCCTGCAACTACTAGGATTCCCTATGGGCGGGGTATCTTTTGTATGCTATGAGCTTTGAAGGTCGACATTTTATGAGTCAACCGTTAAAAAAAATTCTGCAATAACAGGTTACAAGCTACTTTGCAAAATTATTGAAGAATTGCCATTAAGCTTAAATTCAATTTTCTTTTAACGGTACGATTTCAGAAAAAAAGATTGGCATGAAAAGTGACATGTCTTTTTAACTTAAGTGTTACCAGCCCTTTATCACGAACATAAAATACGTCAATTGATTATTACTAGCATTTAAAGATTCGCGAAATAAAGTGATAATCTGGCCAAAAGGGAAACATTATGATATGCCTCAATAAAATCAGAAATTTGAAAATCTGAGCATCATGCAATATTAGCTATATTAGATATAATCTTAGATATAAGATTTAATTAATATTCCGTACATGATAGATACATGAACATATATACATGATGATGACTTGTCGCTAAATAATAACAAATGTGCCGAATATATTCCATTAATATATATCCACAAGAACTTGAAATAAAGGAGACTACAGACACTGACCATTCTGTTTCGTTTTTATATTTACGAGTACGTCTGGAATTTGACAACAGTGGCAACCTCAGTACATGAATTTATGACGAAAGAGACGAATTCAAATGATATTGTAAACTTTCCACAACTCAAAAGTAGTTTAAAAATACTACGGCTTCATTCCGTGTATAGCACTCGGTAGATGTCCTTAGTACTGGATTTGGCTTCCTATTTCGGTATTTTTTGGTATTGAGTACTTCTTTTCTGACTATTTTTTGGATTGTTACGTTCCATATTATTTGATTCTAATGCTGCTGATGAGAGGTTACTCCTTGAAACACGTGTACAGCATAACAAAATTTTACTGTTCATGATGCAACTTTGGTATTTTTGTATTTTCCATCTTCCAAGCGTATGGAGTATATATTTTTCAATTAATCCGTTACGCTAGAGCATGTACTCACTATCAAGATATTTTGCAACGACACAGATGTTAAATTCGTAAGCTTTTAAACCAGGGCTTCGATAAATGTAGATTAATAGTATTTCTCAAGAAATTTATTGGACGATAGCAAGATTTGATTGATAAATATTCAATTCCAATTTTCGATTTTATTGAAGACGGTTTTGTTTAAGTTTTAGCTTCTTCTATTCAGGTTTGTCTTTGGATCACTTTGGTATGACTTGTACACCGAACGACACAACGACAACATTTTACTTGTATGATGACACAAGGCTTGTAGATCGAACGACAAAACCATGTTACCTCTATGGCAAATGGCAATGTTTTCACAATATTACGGCTTTGACAATCTAGGCACATAGCAACTATAGTTAGTCGTCATATAAGCGGGAGGTTAATGCATCATTAAACCTGGCTTAACCAACCATTTTATTTATAAAATGTTCTGTGTCGGGTTGTGTGTTGTTGATACTGTCATACGCCGTACGGATTTTCCTGACTAGTCTCTTCCTGTAATTGCTTCGGACTTTTGTTGACCCTTTTATTTATGTAAGATAACTTTCAGTAATTACTGTTCGTCATCTCGTAGTGACACTTCATAGTCATTTCCTCAACTTAACAATGTACTAGTTATTTGCGCCAAGAAATAAATGGAAGAACATGCTTGTTTTACCCATCTCTTATACTAATTTTTGATACCTATATAGGTTTTTAGTTTGAAAATTCACATTTCAATAGGCAAAATTGGTCATTTGAAAAATAATGTGTGCTCCAAATTTCCTCATTCGTAAGACAAACGCTATTTTAGTTCGAATAATTGTGATTTGTGCTATTCTGTCCGTTTAAAACTAATTGGTGAAATTTTAAACTGTGAACGTGGTAGCCGAAGGATAAACATTATCTGATTTCATGTTATATTGTCGAGTATATGTAATGTGCATGCAAAAATATATTCACGTAAATATTTTTTTTTAATTCTTTCTGATGCTTACTTTTTGAACTTGCTGTGTGTTCTTGAACCTACTATGAGGTACGGGGATAGCTCATTGTAAAAGTCCTCATGGAGACTTCAAGATGAAAACCAACAATAAAAGCGCTGTCCCATTGCTTGGTTTTATCATTTATTTAAAGAGACTTTGTTTCATGTGTATTTACACCATATCCTTTCATTGTTAATTATATTTAATTTACCATACCATATATAAACAATTATATTGAACAGGAGACAGATTCACATTCCGTTGATATAAAATTAAGAAATAATTCATGGCAGGTATATGGTTATTGTCATTTAACCATGGGCTGGGCCTTTATATTCGAATTTAACTGAGCGTTACCTGCCATGAATTATTTCGATTCTAATATAATTACAGAAAATAGAATTTTCCATTCTGAAGCGACCTAAGAGAAGGCGGATTTCCCGTCTCTATTGGTGTCTGTGTTTATGACGGCACAATACACAATCTGACGTTTTCAAACAGATGCAAGTTCAAAATCCAGATCGAAAGCAAACAATACACATTTACGTGTCTGAATAGCATGATTTGGTTAAAAAATGTTTTATCCTTTATTTCCTTCATAAACTAAGACGAACAAAATCAAAAACAATGTTGTTTTGAATCCCCTTTACTCTTATTCCGATACCATATGCGCATGTGCGAAATATATGGTTATCGAGTATTATACTGGTTGACGATTAACAAGAACCATGTTAGAATGATTATTTGTAAAGTTGATGTTTTCATTTTATTTATACTTTAATTCTTTTTTTGTATCGTTACAGAAGTTTATACGTGGGAGAGAGGAAACAGAGAAAGTATTAGTTCTAGAGTACATACATGTCTGTTAAAAAGGCTTGAAACGGACAATATTGTTACTGTGGTTAGTGAATCGGATAGCATGCGTTCTTATGTCGTAGATCATGTGACTTCGCAATTGCGTAATTATCGAGTTCTACATTCGACATTAATGGAACTAAATAAAATTGAAGAAGTGATAAATGATTCTCATAAAACAGTTATTGTTTTACCCAAATTGTTCGAAAATAACTTTATTGACAATAAAACTGCACGTCGTTGGGAAGATTTATTTTCAAATATAACCAATAAACAAAAGGAAGGAGTGAAAATACTTATCTCTTGCACACCACACGTATTTCAGACAGCTTTTTTTCAAAGTAGTAGTTTGCTCTTGGAAACAATATTTGATATAACAATGCACATGTCATCTTTCAATGTTAACTCCATTATTGATTCTGCTAAATTATGGCTAAGCCCGGACGAAATTGTGAACCTTGAAGTAGATAAAGAAAAAGCAAAAAACGAATTATTCCTTTTTATGTGTAATAGATATTCATGGAAAAGGACAGAAAAAGATGTTAATTCTGTATGATTTTTTTTTATTCTGTTTTGCCACGACGAAAGAAAAATACAAAAAAACAATGTTATGTTCATCCTATTGATCATACGCATTGCCTAAGAATTGATACGCTAAACGAATAGATGAACATTAACTACCACAAGTACAAAAATAAAAATAATTGTTAAAATGCCTTTATAATCTGAACTATACGCTTACATGTCATTGAGCACACTTATATGAATACATCTGGTTTTTTTTTTGTTTTGTTTTTTTGGGG
>MJUU01045492.1:592-19488 GCA_002080025.1 Modiolus philippinarum
AAAAAAGTTGTTTTTTAGGTCAGAGCTATATCCAAAATGGTTGCCAGCGGGGAACATAGTTTTAACATTGGACCATATGTGAAAAGGCATTCAAAGATCTTTTTCGACGAAACTACTGAGCCAATTGGAACCAAATTGGCCAAAATAGTTCTTAGATGGTCCCCTACGAAAAAGTTGTTTTTGAGGTTCACACCTTGTCATGGATGGCTGCCAGCAGGTAACATAATTTAACATAAGACCCTATGGCAAACACTAGAAGAGATCTCTCCCCTGTGACTTCTGGGCATATTGGAACTATAGTTTAACTATGGGCTCTTTTATATAAACTGTCGACGTTAGTCAAGGGCCAGATGAGCAATACAGGCTCTTGAGAGCCTCTTGTTTCTGTCTTAACTACTACATCATGAACTCCTTGGTGTTAATGTTAAAAATTCATGTTTTAGAAACTTGTGGGTCAAAATATATATTATTATCATAGTGTGAAATATTTCATTCCATTATAAGCATTAAAATAATCTTTAAGAATACATATTGTTTTCACTTAATATATTAGCATGAGTGTAAGTTACTTATCACAAGCGGACTTGACACGTGGGACTTGATGTGCCTTTATGATACATCAAGGTCGTCGGGTTGACCTTATACAAACAAACCTTGTCCTGCGATGTAGCTATTACTTAAGCTTGTATAAAAATCACAGTGCATGTATTTTAATAACACGTATAATACCTCCATTTGTCTCACGCAGTGCAAGTGTTTGAAACTGTGAAGTCGAAGGATACCATATATTATAACTTCAGTCTTAATTTTACATGGATTGTACTTCGTCGTATTTAGTTTGATATTACAATATCTGTATTTTATTTAAATTTTTATAGAGAATATTGGAATACATGACCTAATCACTATTACGGGATCCAGCTTAGTTTAAATCCAAGCTCTTTTGTTGTAGCAGAGGTGATCTGAATTAGATCATCCTACCAATTTAACGTCTGTTTGAACAAATACAAGATTTTGCTCTATATCCTTTTATTGTTTTTATATTGTTGTTAAAGTATGGAAGTTTGTATTTCATGACATGAAAAGCATGGAAATAATTCTAAGAATTTACATGTATATCGGTATTCCTGCATGTTTTATATTAGATTGGATAATCATTTGTAATCACACTCAGATTTGTGATCTGACACAGACACACCGCGTCTTCATATGATAACTATTACTGAATAGAAAAAAGAAGGGAAACTGGGAATGTGTCAAAGAGACAACGACCCAAAGGGGAGTAATAACAACTCAAAGCCACCATAAGATCTTCAATGAATGGTGAGAAAACCCCACACCCAACGGCAGGTCGGAGTCGGCCCCTGAATAAAGAGTAATCAAGTTCAGCGAATTAAACATCATCCTAGACGCCTATAGACATAAAGTAAACTTAACTAGAAAAAAGACAAGACACACAAAGGCTTAATAAATTTCCTGACTTAACTTCGGTATTTAGTTATTAGGACAGGCGCAAACCTGTTGCAGCAAACCTATTACTGAAAGCTGTTCAGTTGTTATTTTATAAGAAATAATAAGTATCAGATCTACAGCTGGTCATAAGTTTTCTTTTTTTTCTTTCTTCTCATTTTTTTTTCTTGTTTTTTTTCTTTTTTTCTTGTATGTCATAAAAATAGCAAAAATTCATTCAGAAATCATGAAGAATATTTTATGTTTATTCGAGAAATACTTGTTGTTCCAGCGACATATAAAACCATGTCTCTGGCTTAACTTAGCTGCCTGACTTGATTATAATTCCTTAGATAAAAGTACTTTGATATTATCTTGTTTTCAAAAGCATTTGATTAGCAAAAAATAAATTAATACTTCAAACGACCTTAAGGTAGATACACACTGTTGCGCTTCGCAAGTAATCGCACATTTGAAAAATAAGGAGTCGGATACGGGTGACGTTTGATTTTGGGACTGAACAGTGATTTGAAAGCTTTTTCTTAGTGACGCCATACCGACTAACAAATGTAAAACGTCATATTTTGCCCACTTTGCCACGAATATTAGCTCTCATTCTCGTAATAATGTTTAATCTGAACACTTTGTAAAATAATCAATTCAAAGCATGGTGACATGTTGGTTTTTTTTCTTTAAAATGAATAGATCACATCATAAACTGTCTATTTACAAAATATGTGAAATAAATAAAATTCTCATGGATAAAAGGTTCATTTCTATAAGTTGAAAATTGCCTTTCCTTTTTTCCCCCATGCATTCTATGTAAATCCATGTGAAAAAAAAAGCTAAATAATGAGCAAACTTTACCCCAATTCAGATAAAAACAACATTGTGACCTTTACTTTTTATTACAGATTTCAGGTTGGTAGGATTGGTACTTCAATTGTACTGACTTATAACAAAATCTCATGGATATTTATGTTTGTGACTTAAAACCTTGAACCTCCAATCTGAACTACTGAGCAAGTCTTCAACAGTGTTATATTTCTGCTCGAGAAATACTGATCAAATCGTGCCTTTTTTTATTTTCACGCCAAGTAAAAAACCAATTTTTGATGTGTTGTAAGTAAGTGAGAACCGAACCGTCAATCCAAAACGAACAATTCAAGGACAATGGCAACATCGGAAAAAAATCAAGAAACACAGACACAATATGAGTACGGCACAGAAAAGAAAAATGAAGACACACACACAAATATTAACAACACGGACCGAATAAAAGCCATGGGTGGGATCAGGTGCACCGGTAGATTAGGCATCTCCTGCTTCTCATAGGACACCCGCTGTGTTGAACATGTCAAATCCGTGAGAGGAAACAACAATTAAGTTTTAAAGGGAAAGATCTGTTGTCATCTGGGAAACAGATATCCCATAGCGGTCCAGAACATGGTGATGTCAACTTTAAAATTCTGGAGGAAAGATCTGTTGTCATCTGGGAAACAGATATCCCATAGCGGTCCAGAACATGGTGATGTCAACTGTAAAACTTCTGGAGGAATGACTTCAAGTTTTGGGTAACATACCCTTGTTGAAGTAGCCTATTTGTGAGCAACCGGGCTCTGTCAAGGAAATCACTGTATCGAACACAGGCTCTTGAATAGCGGATGAGCTGGAAATTGTAAACTCCCTATGCCGGCTTAGTTGGGATGTTGCTACAAAGAAAAGGGAAGTTTACTATTGGATAAGTGAAGTCAACGCGTTTGTCTTATAGCTTTGTTTGAAGTCTAACCCTGTTGTCAATTTCAAGATGAAGGTCAAGAAAGGAGGCCGATGTGGAAGTGTCTGTGGTATCCATGATTTCAAGCTCCTTTGGATAGATCAGATGAAGAAAACCACCGAAGCGAGGGTTGTTTAGTGACATAATATCATCTTTGTAACGGAAGCTGAAATTAAAGGATTGGGCCAGTTTTTATCTTTATTTTGAAGAAGTCCTTTGATCAAAACAGCCTCATAAGAATTGAAAAACAGATCGGCTAGAAGGGATGCACAGTTTGTGGTCATAGGAAGTCCGATAGTCTGTTGAAAAACAAGTCCTCAAAACTTGAACAAATATAGTGTCGATCAGAAACTGTAACATTTTAATCACATTCCTCTGTATAGAAAAATAAAAAAATATACACATACTTTTCATGATTAACATGAAAAATGATATTTGACACTTTAAGTCTCAGTTTTGTTAAATCGTGGAATCTCTTCCCACGTAGAATTAACTTCATGTAAGGAAATACTGCAAAGTCCATCGGGGTTAAACCGGACGGTACGGGGGATGTTTAAGACATGCGATAAAATCCTAGAAGTTCAATCTCTAATTACGTTTCTTAGATGCATGGATCTGAGCATTGTCTTTGTGGAGAATCACTTTTTTAAGTCAACAGATAAATCGGGTTGTGTCTTTATAAAAGCTTCCATGAATCTCTCCTCATAACCTAATAGGTAAATGAACAATTCGTTAAGTTTGATGTCGTAGTTTATAAGATTTCACATCTTCAAAAAATATTAAGATGCCGAAGAATTTTATGTAAATTTTGTTTTATAAACTACACGTGATTTTGTTTTATTGTGTGGTGAACGGTTATTTCTGTACGTTTCTGTTATTTCATTCAAACCATATCGTCTTTTCCTTAAAAAAAACGAATAGTCGATCATATTTCAGAAGAGATAGTTCGCACTTGCTATATTCTTAATTGGTTTCAAACACAAATAATTATTTGTTTGAAGCCATTAATTTATCTTGATATTTACCCTATTTTTTCTTTTTAATATTTGATTACAGAAAATCAACTCCTTATATTTACTACCTTGATAAAGTAATCCGATATTACAAACTGTTCATGTGATACTGGGTATGTCAGAATAATTCCTTTCTTGTCCACAATAAAATGATAACCACGATATTTTATCACCGTTCCGTGATGAAGAGATTTTATTTTCTCGTTAATTAGATTGTTATTTGTTTTCTAAATCGTACTTTCATCAGTTTTAATTATTCTTATACAGTCTTTATCAACATTCTTAATGAACTGTCAACTCTCTCCAGATACCTGTCAAACTTTGGAACAACAAATCAGGGTCATGGTACTCATTTAAAAATAATAATGAGAGTCATAACGAGTGACGAACTTTTCGGCTATAAATGTACATCATAAAGATATTGTATCTAGCTTAATACAAAACTATATATTCAACATAAATAAATGAAGAACAGCAATAAAAGCGTTGTTCCATTGCTTAGTTTTACCATGAATTTGTAGAGACTTTGTCTCATTTGCATTTAATCCAGATAACTTCTTTGTTAAATGTAAACTATGCATTTGAGCTTTCATTTTATCACTTGTTTCGGATTTTGCAGCTTCCAAAAGTGAAGCAGATGGCTGAAATTCATAACATGCTTGATTCTGATTAAATTTACAACTGAGTAGTCTACATTCTTCTGTATTTATTTTTTTTTAATGATCGAAAATGCTCTTTCAGAATCAGCACTGCTGTTTGGTGCTACTAATCAAGTTTTTACCAGTTTGGAAAGACACCAAATCTTTTGTTTCCTGTAAAAATGACATAAAGTTTCCCTATTTCCCCTCAAAACTGTTCAATATTGTCATAATTCCCACAAGAGGGTAAGTCGCCCTTTGGTTCGAATTTGTAGTCCGTGAATTGGTTTGATAACATTTCAATTTCATCATTTTTCACTATTCCAGGAAATCTCTTTGCCAGGTTCAAAACTGCAATTACAGGATAATTTTATCAATATTTTGCCTTTAATCCCTTTTGATGTGTATGTATTGTATTGTTTACGATTTCATAAAAAACTACGTGTTTAATTTGCTTCAACCATACCACTCACAATTATAAATAACAGATTTACTATGAAAGGATATGCATTAAATAAGCATGAGACAAATTCTCAACAAATGCATGGTAGAATCAAGCCAAATAACAACCATTTTATTGCTGTTCTCCATCTTGAAGTCTTGATACTTTCAGTAATAAGCAATAACAAGTCCAGTTGTTTTTTATTCCTAGTTTAGTGCTATCCTTATTTGGGTGCCTGCTTTGTTAGTGTTTCCTGACACTTTGGTAAGGGCTTAAATTAGGAACTTATTGCAATCTGTTGTAAAGTTGTTCTTCCTATTACGATTGTTAGAGACAATATCTTTCAGTCATCAAAGGGAAATTTCCGTATCATCCTTTAAACAATGGTCACATAAAATAGTCTGGTGGCTCTGAATAGAAAAATGATGGAAACATTAAAAAGAGAACATCAACCAATTTTGAAAAAAAAACTAACTTACATAACTTTAGAACTATAAATTGAAATACAGAAACCTGGAAAATGTCTGCTCTACTTCAATTCCTACGATATCCTGATGGTCAACGAAGTACTTCCTGTTCTTTTTGCTAACTGCTATTAGGTCATTTGATAACTGGGAGGCAACATCTTCATATTGTAAGGTGATGTCTGTACTTGCATCAATAACAGCAGTCTATCCAAAATCTTTCTAAGTGGTCTGTGTATCTGATCTGCGAGACTTGCTTTTCTTTCAGCATCAGCCTGAAAAATTAAAGAACTTAAGGGAACAAGCTCACACACCCCACGCCCCAAAATGTCAGAAAATCCTGCAATATGGAACTCCAAAAGTTCCCGAAAAGCAATAATCCATAAAAATGACAAAGTTCATCAATATTTATTTTTGTAAATAATGATCAAATATCAAAACCAAAGAAGCATGCACATCTTTGATATATGCACAATCATCCTGCAATATGAAAATTTCCTATCTTAAAAAGTGTATGAGGAGTTATCCGGACAAATGATGTACCCTATAAGCAATAGTATGCTAAAAATGACTAAGTTCATCAATGTGTATTTTTGTCAAAAATTATCAAAAATCAAAGTAGCATGCACATATTTGATATATGCACAATCATCCTGCAAAATAAAAACATCCTATCATAAAAAGTGTATGAGGATTTATCCGGGCAAATAATGTACCCTTTAAGCAATATTATGCTTAAAAATGACAAAGTTCATCAATGTGTATCTTTGTCAAAAATGATCAAAAATCAAAATAAAAGTAGCATGCACATCTTTTAAATATGCACAATCAACCTGCAAAATAAAAACTTCCTCTCTTAATATGTAGGAGGAGATATCCGAACAAATGATGTACCCCCTTGACGGACGGACAAGTCAAATACTATATACCTTCCGTAACTTCGTTGCATGGGGTATAATAAGATTGTGTCAATAAAAAATGCAATCAAAAGCAATATTGTTTACATTAGATGAAGATAATATTAAACTGGTGCTGGTTCTGATACCAAAGTTAATTAATCATATGTGATGTCAAATATACATTTCCCGAAATGTCTTTTCATGTCTCATGTATATTTCAACATATTTACATACATCTAAAACTGAGTATCAAGAAATTTTATATTATCAAGATTACTAAAAGTATTTATTAACCTGAAATGCAGTGAAAACTCATTTATGGAGCCAGAATAAACTCCTGAAAATTAAAAAACAATTTCATATCTGCAATGTTCACATGTCGGGAGGCTCTCTGAATTCTACTGTCTTTCTCATTATCCTTGTTGGATTTGAAATAGCTATGTTAACCTGGTCAGTGTTCTGTTGACACTTTTTTGTAAGGAAAGCCATCATGTAATGGCATGTTTAATAATTTTGAACGAATTAACCTCACTGAATTCAAGGACTTCTTTATATACCTCCTTACCCTTTGCAATGTTTTCGAAGTGGCAATAAATGTCCAGAATCATTTAGACAAAACCTTAACTGCATCAATACAACATAAATTAGCCAAATGACAAATGCAGCCAATATCTAATAAATGTGGTTGTTTTTCTTTTATTTTTGTCCTTTCTAAATTCCGTTTTCCCTTTATCACACTGCTGTTGTCGGAGACAAATCCAAAAACATTTGACCATGGAATATATGTTTTCGGATAGTGCTTTGTTGAGAGCCTCAGATAAGTTTCTATAGTACCTATGTTTACAACTGACATCAGGCGCGTAGCTCCCTTTACGCAAAAAAGCAATTGCTTGCACATCATTTTTCCAAAAAAAAGATAATAATAATTAAAAAAATAAAAAAAGAAGAGTGACAAACAGTAAAAGTAACAGTAATAGTTACTAACAAACACGAATTTTCGGTCATTTCTCACGATGTTTGTATCCGCTTCTCATCACAAAGTTTAACCCCCGCAGGTATCAAATATGAAGAAGCTGGATTATTTTAAAAAGAAAAACGACGGACGATGCACTGAGACTAGTAGTTCCCCCGTTGAAGCTGATACGGGTGGTCTAGGGACTATTTCTCAAAACGTAGAAGATGTTGATGCTACTTCGAAAAAAAATGTAATCTCAGTTTGCTCCTGCTTATCCAGATTTAGTTTTCTTTACAGATGATTTCCTTTCAAAGCACTAGACTAAAGTAAACATACATTTGTACTCAATAATGAGTGCGAGCCGAACTCATATGCAAACTACACTTTCCCATCATATCAGATCATTAATTTTCAGTAAAGCCGGGACCATTTGATTTTCGAGGGGCGACTATGGATTTCAATTCTCCAGGTAAAACATTTCTTTCTCAAAAGACTTTAGCAAAACCCGACTCTTTCTTGAAATAGGGCTTATGCTTAAGTTTTTTCTGCCATAAAGTTTACGTATTTGACAATATTTTACTGGTTGGACGTTTTAATTTATTGATAATAATTGGATGTGGATTGGGGAAAATGCTTCGCACAAACTTCGTTTTATTACGACAACAAATTCCTAGAACTAGTTCTTTATTATTGTGATTTTTTAAAACTCTTTTGGGTAGATAGAATCAAAAATTGCAGATAAATACTGAAATCCCTAAAATTCATGTGGTACTCATTCATGAACGAATAACTAAATACCAAATTTACTGTAAATGTTTCTGAAAACGTCTCTTGGAGTATTATGATTTCCAACCTTTCTCAGATTGGTGCAATTTAGGCACTTCAACGTTTCATTAACGCTTTGATGCTGTAGTAGTTTTGGTATGAAACTTTAAAAAATCCATATCTCATATACGATTGACACCACTTGAGAAGTAATTTGGAGTTCTACTGACTTATTCAGGGGGTCTGTCTACAGAGTCAACTACGCGAGGTGGGTTCCCCGCTCCGCGGGTCATCATCAATCCACAAGTCCAAATTTTGCTTGCACATCATTTTGAACTCAGCTACGCCACGCCCCTGGACATATCTACAAATCTTGTAATGGTTTTCCCTATATCATCATAAAAAACTAGCCAAAATTACTAAGTTTTTATCCCCTCCTTGATCATTATTTTCATTACACAACAAACTTAGCGGTTGTTGCTGCATTTTCATTTAAGCTAGGTGCGATAGTTCTCTTAACAATATGAGTGGTTTTGGTTTTACCACAACAAAATCATTTGACAATATCACTGTTAGGGAACATTTGTTTGAACAACTTCGTAAGACCTCTTCCTTCAAGTAAACATAATTATGAAATGAACAAGTGTGGATCGTATTGCAAGGCAATACATAAGTCCCCTACCGGTGGAATAATTCTTTGTTATACCAGCAAAAGTAGTTGAAGAAGAAAGGTTTGCCGAGCCCAAGGCCCATAACTCCGTCAAAAATCAATGGACTAAACCCATACTCAAACTTTATCTGTAACCCAGAGTGGTTAATTAACAATGCAAGTATCAGCTTAATATCTGAAACGGTTTAGAAAATAAGTCCGGAAAACCTATATTTTGCAAAAATTTTCTACGTGGAAGACCCATTTCTGGATCGGTTTAGAAAAAAGTCCGGAAAACTTATATTTTACCAAAATTTTCTAAGTCAAAGGCCCATAACTCCGTCCAAAATCAATGAACCAGAACCAAACTCGAACATGAAATGTAACTAATAGTGGTAGACTTACATACCAAATATTAGATAAATATCTCTTGTAGTATGGGAAAAAAAGTCCGGAAAACTGAGTGTGACGGACGGAACGACGGAGTGAAACCTAAAGTCCCCTTCGGCGAAGCCGGTAGGGAACTAATTACCCTTTGTCGTAAAACATTACAGACTTTTCATGAGAGGATAAGAAAAATATTGTAAAAGCCCTAATCAGCGCTAATTATGTATAATATATCATCTGAAGAAATGGTCACTGACTAGGTGGTGGACTGTTTAAATTGATTAAATATTTGGTTAAGTAGAATGCTGGTCTTTCTACTATCACGTCGCCAAGGTTTATATCCTTTTGTTTCTGGAAATTACACCTCAGCTTTACTATCCTTTTATTATGAATGAACTTATGTCTCATCAGAAAAACCTGTTTAGGCTGATAGAGAACAAGTACCCAAAAGGATCTAAATAGAAAAATCAAAAGTCAGCTAAGGACAGAGCTATGAAATTACGAAATGTCATTTTCTCTCCTTTCAAGATTATGGCCATGAAGTAAGTAGTCTACCTGTTTACGGTTTTATTCGTATGTTTATTATACTATGGGGAAACGGGACTGATAAAGTAGAGGTTTAGGTACCCATAAACGTGTTAACCGCTGGCTTTTGCATGGCCAGCGCCAAGTTCGGCTGTGCTGGTTTTCTTTCGTTTTTACGTTTCTCTTATTTGCGTTTTTCCTATACAGTTCCCTGGCATATTGTAGCATGTTATTATAACTTTCAGCCATTATTGAAGTTTCTTTTTTCTGCCTTAACTACTACTCCACGAATTCGTTAACATGTTAAAAATTCATATATTAGAAACTTGTGGGTCACAATATATATTATTATCATAGTATACAATATTTCATTACATTATAAGCATGAAAATAATTTTTTATAATGTATATTGGTTTCCATCACTTAATATATTAGCATGGATGTAAAATTGGTCATCACAACAGGGCTTGGTATGCCTTTATAAGACATATCTCTGGCTTCCGAGCCGTCGGGGTGACCTTATGAAGACGTCCTTTGATAACGTTTACTTAAGCTTGTATAAAAATCACACTGCATGTATAATAATGACATTTGTCTCAGTACACAAAATTTGGGAAACTGATAGGTCGGAGGATAACATATTTTATTACTTGTAGTCTTAATTTTACCTTGATTGTACCTCGTATTATGTTTGATATTTAAATGATTGTATTTAATTTTAAAAGGGAATATTTGAATGAATAATCTTGTAAGTATAAAAAGATGAAACTATTAGTTCAAATGCCAGCTCTTTTGTTGTGGCAGGGGTGGACTGCATTGGATCATCCAACCAATCATATATCAATTAGAACAAATGATATTCTGTTTTTATTAATGCCAGATTTTACTCCATATCCTTTCGTTGTAAAAGTATGGAACATTTATTTCATAACATTAAAAACATGGAAATAATTCTAAGGATTTAGATATGTATCGGGTTTCATGTAATGTATTAGATGGGATGTAAATTTAAGATCACACTCGTATTTGTGTCTGGCCGTCAGGATGATCTTACACAGATACACCGCGTCCTCTTGTGATAAATATTACAAAAAGGTGTGTGTCCTATGTCATTCAAAAAGCAATGACTATCCAATCAGTTCTGGATATGACCTGTCACTGATAACAGCCGAGCGGTTTTTTTTACACGAAATTCCCTGTTTTAATTGTCTCTGACCTCTCTGTCAAAGTGCTGATAACATAAAATTTACTGTCTGAAATTTAGGTAATGGATTAAAATTAAGTGCACCATAGAAATAGGACAGTACAGTCTTGCAAATAAAATTGTATTACATCAAATGAATACTGAATGTGAAATCAATTTAAAATTCATTAAGGATTTTTATCATAATTCAGAAACATTATATGAGAGCTAATAGAAAATAGAAAATAGTTGACCCTGTTAAAGAAGTAAATAATTTCGATGAAATTATATTAGAAATATGTAAAAGTAACATTGGAACAGTCTTAAAATACAAATGTACTAGAAAATAGTATAACTAACAAAAATACCGAAGTTTCGACAATTAACACAGGAAGCATGTCTGAACGAAATCATTGTATTGAAAAATAAAAGTCATTATTAGACAGTACGTATATTCAACAATTGAGCAAAAAAATTCTGATTGCGTTTAGAATTAACTTAAGTTTTTGTAATAAACTGTGTAAATCAATGGCATGTTATTAGAATCACCTGATACTATTTTTATCAGCATTGTTAAAATTACTGATGATAGTCTGGTATTTGTCAATGTGTGATGACAGAATTTACAGTTTGTGTTTAGATAAGTGACACAGGGTTAAGAGATTTTCACTAGTCGAACCATACATTAAATCTTATAATAACCTCATTATAAACTCCTCCCTACGGTCGGAATTTATAATGAGGTAATTATATAATACAAAACAAAATCTGACGTACAGCTTGTCACGAATATTTTTTAAAAGATTTTTTTTTAAAATCTTATTCTTTTTTTGAAAATTATGACAAAAAGCAAAAATCCAATCAGGAATATTGACTTCAAAAGACATACTAGTATGTGTTTATACGAAAAATACTTGGCGTTCAAGCGACATATAAAACCATGCCTCTGGCTTTACGTATCTGCCTGACTTAATTATTATTCTTTTAATTAAAGTACATGGAAATAATTCTAAGAATTTACATACATTTCGGTTTTCTTCATGTAATATATTAGTTATCATTATCCTCAAATTTGTCGTGTCCGGCCATCGATAAGATCTTACACATACACGCGACCTCCTCGTGTGATAACTATAACTGAATGAAATAATAGGGCAAAAGGAAACACCTACAATGCCTGCAAATTATAATTACATCCCATTATCTGCTAGGAAACTACGCAGAAAAAAAACAAATAGGACAAAAGACAAACGAAAGCAACGATAGGAACTCGGGGCAGCCGGACTTGGTACCGGCACTAGCAAAAGCCAGCGGTAGGGTTAACCCGGTTTATGGGTACCCAAACACAAAGTTTGTTAAGTTTTTATTTAATAAGTTACAAAAAAAAATTTAAATGTACAGCTTGTCAAAAATTTTATTTTTGTATTTCATAAAATAGCAAAAATCCATACAGAAATCTTGAACTAAAAAGAATATTTATTTATACGAGAAATACTTGGTGTTCCAGTGACACATAAAACCATGTCTCTGGCTTTACGTATCTGCATGACTTAAATATTATTCTTTTAATAAAAGTACTTTGATATAATCTTGTTTTCAAAACCAAAAGATAAATAATACTTCTACTGACCGAAAACCCCAACAACATGACTGCGACAGAGAGTGTTACATTTCTGCGTGAGAAATACTGATTAATTCGTGTATTTTTTTTTTTTTTTTGTAATTTTTACGCTAATTAAAAAATGTTTTTTTAGGTGTTAGAAAATATTAGTACAATCTTTTCATGATTTACATGTATATGAAAAATGATATTTGACACTTTTTGTCTCAGTTTTGTTAAATCGTGGAATCTCTTCCCACGTAGAGATGACTTAATGTAATTAAATACATCAAAGACCATCGGGGCGTAATCCAGACTGTATGGAGGATGTTCAAGATATTCAGATCCGTGCAATTCAATTTCTAATTATTTTCTGAGAAGCGCATTATCTTGATTGAGTATCACTCTTCCAGATTAACAGATAAAATAGTTGTTTCTCTCGAATTCATGTCCTTTATAAAATGATTACCAAGATATTCTGGAACTTTTTGGTGGTTAAAAATTTTTATTTTTCCGTTGACTAGACTGTTATTTGTTTTCTGAATCAGCTTTCACCAGTTTTAAGCTCACCTGGCAATGCCAGGGTGAGATTTTGCCATCACTTAGCATTTGTCGTTCGTCCGTCCTTCCGTCGTTACCTCACTTTCAAAAATTTTTACCTCTGAAACCACTGGGCAATATGAACCAAACTTCAACTAAATAATTACAAGGGTACCTAGTTTAAAATTTTTCTCAGGTCAAACAATATGGCTGCCGTTACTGAAAAAAATAACATAGGGGTAAATTGCAGTTTTTTGCAAATAATTCGAAAACCGTTACATTTATCACAAATCTGACACGACATTTAAGCATGACAAGATCTATCCACGCAATTTTGACGAAATTCCAATGAACCTTTTCCATGAAATTTTCAAATTTTTTATATATAAGTTTTTATCAAAAATATTAAAAGTAGAGTTTAAGTTCATATTGCAAAAATGTTCAGTATAGCAAAATCTACCCACAAAGCAAATTCGAAGAAAATCTAAATACCCATCTAGGAGATATTGGCCTTTCTTAGTATATTTTTTGTCATTTTATATATTTTGTTCTATATTCAAAAACAGTCCGAGAAAGAGGTCAAGTTTTATTGTAAAAATGATCAACATAATAAGATTGACTCACAAAATTTTTTAAAAGAAAATTTAAGTATTCATTCTAGAGTTATTCCCATTTATTTGACAATTTTTTGGTGATTTGGTATCTTTTGTTTAATATTTCAAAAACAATTTGAGATAGAGGTCAAGTTAAAATTACCAAAAAAAAAAAATCTCAGCATGTCAAGGTCTTCATATTATTGAACATGTTCTAGTCTGACATCTTCCAAGATGGACTTAAGCGGGGAACTAGGTTTCTAAGATCTCATTCAGAAAAACAATTAGACCTTTTGGAAGCCACCTTGGTCATAATAGTCTTACATTGAATAAAAACTGTCCTGCAAGTCAGCAGCACATCCGAGGTGGTTTTAAGCAGCATACATAGTTTCACCTTTGACCCTATGGGAATACATTCAAAGATCTTCTCAGAAACAACGAGGCCAATTTTATCAAAACTTTGTCAATAGTTTTTGGGTGTTTCCCTTTGAAATATGTCTGACAAGTACAAACTTTTTCCCAAATGGCCGCCAGAGTGGAACTTACTTTAACATAGTGCCCTATGAGAAAACTTGTCTAGATATCTCCTCTGAAACTACCAGGCTAACTTGAATCAAATGTAGCCACAATATTCCTTAGTTGGCCGCCTTTGAAAAATGTGTCTGCAACATATCCAAGATGGCCGCCAGCGCGGAACATAGTTTAACATTGGACCAGATGGGAAAGCATTCATAAAGATTTTCCCCTCTGAAACAACAAAGCCAATTGGATAAAAATAAGTCACGACGGTCCTTAGGTGATTCCTTTAAAATATATCTGGTTAGTTTGAATTTCATCCAAGATTGCCACCAACGTGGAACTTAGTTGTACCCTTTGGGAATAACACATTTAATGATATTCTACTCTGAAACTATTACGCCAATTCGAACCAAACTGAGTCACAATTGTTCTCTTGTGGTGCTTTTAGGGTTTGTGATTTTTTTTTGTTCCTTCTTGAGTTGTTCTCGTTCAAAAATGTGACCAATGTGAACAGTACGTCTTTCCCATATCCAAAAATGATTGTCAGGAAATACAGTTCAACATTGAAGTAAATAACATGAAAGTCTAATAATGTTAACATACTTGATAGGAAACCCTTTATTATTTACATGTAGGTTATTTGGACTGACTATGTCAGCAATGGCCCAGATGAGCGATACAGGCTTTTGGGAGCCTCTTGTGTTCTATCATTTTTCTGTCAAGAAGTTTTGTACTGTCTTTGTCAACATTTTTGATAAATTGTCTCGATATTTCAAATGTCTTTGCCAGATTTTCTTCGTTAAGAATCATGGCATTCATCTAGCACAGTGGCGATTCATATTCAATTTAGCAGAAAATTTCATGTGTGGTGGTCTTTGAACTGATACCCCCCTCTAAACATACGCGTACAGTCAGTCGCCGATCCCTGTCACTAAAACCCCGGACTTCATTTGTAACTGCGATATTGTTTTTTAATTATGGTTTACCTTCACATTTGTCATCCTGCCAGCTGTCTCTTCGTAGAAGAATTATTTTATTCCACCAGAAGATAAGTGAACAGCTCATTTTTTTCAGACAGTTTTAAAATTCTATCTTTGGGCTTCTATATCTACGCAAATTTTTGGTTGCACTCTGCTTTGCCTTTTCCGCGAAGCTCCTATTTTCAGTTAATTGTTATTCTATTTTTCCATATTCTGGGCTCGTTTTTTCTGCCATTTTGAAATTTTGAACGTTCACATTTTACAAGTATCGTGTCAAACACGCTGTTAACGACAAAATCAAATTTTCATTTGAAAATTGCATTTTTTTAACGATAAACCAAATATTACAAACAACCCATTACATAAAATTGACAGCGCTCCGGGTGACATTTTTCTTCTTTATAAAGAAGTCAATATAAAACTTGCACATCAAATCATACTTATTGTTATGCAATATATCTGAAAATATCAAAGGATTACGACTGAGTGTAAATAGAATATATAATGCCATGTTAGTTTAATTCATAGTTGTCGCTAGTATCGTATTCCCACAAATTATTTAATAAACAGTTGGTGAGAACCAGGAGGACGTAAAGCAGCGTGTTGTCTGGATTGATAGTTTTTAGAGCTGCAAAGACAGTCTTAAAGCATGCTTTCTTGCTTTACAAACCTAGCAGTAATCTAATCCTCGAAGTTCATTGCCTTTAAAAAAACAGATGTTTATAAATATACTACATGATGTTATACTATTCATTATTTATTTAAGACAAAGCAATAAATAATAAAACAAATAATTCCAATATTTTGGAAGGAAAAGGGAAAAAAAAACAAGAGTGTATACACCTTAATTAAATAGCGTTAATTAGGAGTTAATTAAATTAAGGAGTATCTCCCTCATGCATAGCTTTGTCATTAGCTGAAATTTGGCTTTTCTATTTAGATTCTTTTGATTGTTTGTTCTCTATCAGATTTAACATGTTTTTTTGGTTAATGGACTTCCAAATGTTTTGGTTTTAATCTGAACTGATGAGACATAATTTGCCGAAATGCGCATATGCAGAAAATAAATTGACGGTAACTTCGGTATTTTGTAATTAAAAACTAATAAAACAAAAATCGAGTGGTGTTTTTGACGAAGGATGTTCTCTCTCTCAGAACAGAAGAAGTTTTCAATCCAAATGCATCATTATTCGCGATACAATTTTACACTTATTGATTAGAGATTATATTGATTTTAGTACTTTTTCCAGTCGAACATAAAAACAACATAAAAACGAATAAAATTTAAAATATTAAGTAGAGCAAGAGAACATTTTCAAAGGAAAGAGCAATGTATAAATTTTTACTATGCAATTTTTAGCAGAAATAACCACATATAATAATGAAGAAAAGGATTATATATAATACTATCTGTTGACAACAATTAACTAAAACCCAGAAAAATGTATTGATTGTATGCATATATGAAAAGAATCTAAAGAAATGGCCATTGATTGATTGGTTCAAACGGATGGACTGTCTACTGACATGTTGTCATGGCTGATATCCCTTTGTTTCTGGGAATTCCACCTAAGGTTTATTTATTCTTTCTTATGATAGGATCATATTGAATTAAATTCCACAAGGGGGAAGGGTTTGAGGGGGTCTAACTCACTATTTTTTTTAATAATCAAGTATTAACCGTTAGAGTAGGATCTCAATCATATACCATTAATGTGTGTACATATCTGTTAGGATTTACATGCCTTGAGATAAATATTCCTTTTACAATACAAAAACAAATTGATAGTGACTTAATAGCGAGATTAGTTTCAATCTAGTTTCTGCAGATTCTTGCCATTTATCTATTTCAGTCTGAAAAGCGATCTGCGGAAACTACATTTACAGTAAAATAAATGTGAACCGAACCGTCAGTCAAAATATAACGTACAATCCAGGGATAACGGCAACATCGGAAACACCAAGAAACACGTACACCACATGAGTACGGGACAGAAAAAAAAGGAAGACAAACACACAGATGAACAACACGGAATCAATAAACCAAGGGTGAAATTAGATGCACCAATAGAGTAAGCATCTCCTGCTTCTTATAAGACACCCGCCGTGTTAAACATGTCAACTCCGGTACACGAAATGCAAACCTAATTTGTAAAAGGAAAGATCTGTTGTCATCTGGGAAACAGATATACCATAGCGATCCACAAGATCGTAATGTCGACCGTAAAACTTTTGTAGCGATGACTTAAAGTTATTGGTGGCATACCCTTGTTTAAGTAGTTTACTTGTTAGCAACTAGCCCTCACAAGGAAGTCATTGTATCGATCACAAGCCCTTAAACAGCGAATGAGTTGTAAAATGTTACGTCGGTATTTAGTTATCTATTATATTAAATCAAAACATTTGGAAAATTAAACGCCTAAAGATTTATCAAAAACTTATAGCGAACAACTGATAGCAAACAACTGACCACTCTGAAAGGAAAGAAAAAATAAGGTAAGAACAACTTTTTCCAAGATACTCTGAAATGCAAATCATTAAGAATTTGCAACAGTGTTTTACCAGCAGACTACGCTCCTTGATCAAGCCTGCATATTATCGACAAGCATCATTTGACTTTTTATTTAAAATATCGTATTGTCATTTTCTTTCTTGACAAGATTATGGTCATGGTGTTAGAAGTCTACCTGTATACGTTTTTATCGTATGTTTATTATACTATACGGGACAGAGGAAGTTTAGGTACCCAGAGACAGGTTAACCCTAACGCTGCCCTAACCAAGTCTAGCTGTGTCGAGTTTCTGGTTTTTTTTACGTTTGTCTTATTTGTACTTTTCCTATGTGGTTCCCTGGTATATTGTAGCATGTTATCATAACTTTAAGCCATTGTAGATATTTCCTGTTATCATTTTTTATTTCATTGCAAGCTTCCAAAAATTGTCTTTTCGGACCAGCACGACAGCCCAATTATTTGCAGACATTTGTTTAACACTAAAAATGTCATGATGCGTATTATTGAAAATAAATAGAGATTATTATATGGCATTTTAAATATCATATCCCATATCATCCCGAGACATCCATATTAGCCCGATGTACAGAGGGCTTATATCGGTAGCGGGATAATATTTGATATGATATGAAAAATTCCGTATCATAAACTATTTATCATATACTTCAACAATTGACCCGTTTTACTTTCTTCATTTCATATAAAAATATTTCATAAAAAAATAAAATTATTCATCTGTAAAATGAGTGTCATACAGTTTTAATTTGTTTCAAAGGGAATAGGTTTGTTTAATTTTTGGACATCATTTTTTATGTTAAACACACTCAAGCAGACCTCTTGCTGTTTACTAAAATGAAACAATAAAATGTTCACTTATTCGATAGCCAAGAGAAAAAAGACTTTTGACACCTCACCTTCTTTGTGTGCTATTTACATTTCAATACGAGTCCCCCTTGTTTGATGTTTATTGTGCCCACATCTCATGATTTTATTATGCCAAGTTTT